>JZKD02S1793854.1:6733-34072 GCA_000966675.3 Picea glauca | reverse complement strand
TTTGGAAAATGAAGCAAAATTGAAAAAGGCCTCTGGACCCAGAGGGTCTATCAGGATATCCTAAAGACTCAGAGATTGATAGGACAGGAGAAAAGTAAAACCAGAGAAAATGGCCACAGAAAAACACCAAAAGACACAATGAAAATGGCATCGGTCCCCAGTAGAGTCACCAATTTTTTTATTGGATAAATCTATAGGTGCGGACACTAATCGATCTCCCTAGATCCACCTGGATCTAGAACAAACCAAGATAGAACATGACTCTTTCCCTAGATTTTGACCATTGAATTAAATAGGAGGCAAGAACAAATAACATACCTTATTATCGCTTCCTATGGTCTTTGTTGCTACCGCTTTTCTCCAGTGCTCTCGTGCAGTCAAGACCAAGACAACACAAACCAACCAAAGTGAAGAAAGCACAATCTATTCAACAGTCAATCTATGTATATGATCAAGGAATTATACAATAAAGTGGAAATAGCTTTATGGGAAAGGGACATGCTATTGTATCATATTAATGGAAAGTAAAGATTACAACCTGAGCCTTGATGTCGCAAACTTCCTTTCAATGGCCCTTGGCTCTGACACGCACACTTGCTCACTCGCATGAAGAAGATCAACTCTTTTGATAGGCTCGCTATAGTCTCCAAGCTGATGTTCAAGCATCAATCCTTCACACAATTCTTTCACCAATTCTCCAATCAATCTTGCTTAACCTTTTCCATGAGAATTCTCTCAATATATAGGATAGAATGAATTAGTTACTTGCATAAGAATGATCCCAAAATATCAGGGAATCCAGTACTAGGATAACCATTGGAATTCCATCTCATCCTTCTAGAAGATTCCCTTCTAGAAGCATCAAGAATTCATCTTTTTCCTTGCTTTAGAAAGAGTTCGCACCCTAGCAGTTTAACACAGTGTGAACTTCTCACACCCTGGCTTAAGGCAGCCTGTGAGAATCATGCATTCTCACAGGCAAATATACTAGCAGCCTGCAAACAGTCTTCAAAAATGAGTTTTCTGGAAGAGATGAAAATAACTTTTTCTTAGGAGAAAGTTCTTATGAAGATCCTGAGTACACCATCATCAATACATCATCATGATGACCAAAATCATGAGTAACAAAATTTCTAGGGTCCATTGGAACACTTCAGCCTTATTTAGTATATTTTCTATAGGTGCAATGATGTTTTCATATCTTATGATAAACCTGTGATAGTACCCTGTGTGCCCCAATGTGGAGAACAATTTCTTAGCACTCCTAGGTGGTTGCATGTTCACAATAATCGCAACTTTGGTTGGGTCTACCAGTACTCCTTCTCAACATACTATGTGCCTTAATAAATTTCCATGTGGTACACAAAAGATGCACTTTCTAAGGTTCAGTGATATTTGCAATTCTCTACATCTGCCAAACATCAGATGTAGTAGTGCTACATGTTCCTTGAGTAGACTGTATACCATCCAATAATCCATATAAAATTCTATAAACTTGTGGATAAATTCTCGAAAATCTGCTATTACAATCCGAGAAAAAACTGTAGGGGCATTCTTTAAGCCAAATGGCATCACATTATATACAAATCACCCCCATTCTATTATGAAAGTGGTCTTCTTTTTTGATCTTCAACAATCCTTACTTGGTCATACCCAAAACATCCATCTATGAATGAGTAAGACTCTTTCCCCACAACTTGTTCTAGCACCTCATCAGTAAAACGTGTTGGGAATGGGTCATGCACATGTGCGGAGTTAAGGCTTCTATAGTCTACATAGACCCTAATGTCCTTTGTTCCTTTCTTTCTCTGGATGACTATTGGGCTAACCCATTTTGCTTCTTCCACTACAAAAATAAGTCTAACTTCCAACATCTTGTCTATTTCCCTCTTAACCTTCTCTTTCACCATGGGGTTAAGGCGTTATGGCCTATCCCTTACAATATTTGATCCTAGTTTTAGTTCAATTTCCATCTCTCCCATAGCTCCTATAATCCCTTTTAGCTCTGAAAATGTATTTGGGAACAAATCCTCATACTCTCACAACAAGATATGTATTTCTTGACTAGTTTTTTCATCCCAGTAGTCTCCCACCATAGCTATCTTAGGTTGCTTTGTAGTCCCTATATTTAATTTGTGCAACTTCAATGGGTGATTATAAGAACCATCAGTCTGACTAGGTATGATGCCCTGGATTTCTCTGCTCCCTTTTGTCTCCTTAATGGCTAAGTTTCTCAATTCTTCTAAATCATTCGAGATTTCAAAATCCTTCTCAATATTAGAACATTATATAGGTCTCTCGTCCAATTTTAGGGGAATTTCTTGGCATTTCCTTATGCATACCACTAGGTATGATTTTTGTTCACCAGTATTTGTAAAAAGGAACTTTTTTATTCTTTGTAGGACTACTTTAAGCTCAGGGTACTTTCTTGTAAATGAGAATTCCTTGCAAAAGTGATCTACCAACATTTTCCAATCATTGGTCTGTCTTCTGGTTTCTTCATGCATGAACCAAGCTTTCAAAATTGGACCTAGTTAATGGGGAAATACTTGAACCCAGAAGCGAGATGGTATTTCCGCAACTTGCCACTATGTCACGCATTGTTCAATATTTTCTTTAGGATCAGAATGTTCGTTGAAAATTTGAGCAACCTAGAAATATGTCTGCATCTCTGATTCCAACTACTCCTTATTTGAAATCTATATCGGATAGATTGCTTCACATCGTCCCAATTTTCAACTAAGGCTTTGTGATTGGCCCACCATCTACAGGGTCTCTGGGTGCAGGGGGTGAAGCAGGGACTTGAGCGATCCTAGTGTAAATGATAGGTTGATGGGGTTTCTATTACATCTCAGGGAAAGGGATATTCTAAAATACTTCTATGGCATTTTTAAAGAATACCTTTTGTTTCAGAGGATCATACATGTCCTCCTTAGAAGTTGCTTTGTGGATCTAAGGAAAATTATCAGCATCTATGCCAGTATTTTCCCCTCCTCGAGTAATGATATTAAGGTTGGGTAGTTTCCCTTTAATATCTGAACTGATGAGGTTAGTTCCTCATTTACATACCCAATCTTCCCATTTTCCAATTAGTTCTAGGCATTCTTCAATTGCGTTACCATTGGTTCTACAGTGAGAACATCATGGCTGCCTCAGATGAGGAAAATAACTATCCATGGGACTTTCTCATCACAGTTGTAGAATATACTTAGTCCTCTTCCCTCAGTTCTTACTCCTCTTAAGTCTCCTCCAGCTCTGCCTCCTCAACCTCTTCCCGGTACCTGAGGAGTTTCATTCACCCTGAATGTTGTTCAATCCAACCTATCCACAAGTGCATCCAAGGCTCTACATTGATTGGTAGTATGTGTGGTAGATGTGAAAAACTCGCAGTGCACAGTATTCGGTACTGTTGAATACTTCTATATAATGGGGCATTGTCTTGGCTCATGCCCATGGATTCGAAAAATCTTGCAATACTCAATTGATGGCACTTCTTGACTACCTGGAAAAGCATGATATGGGGTGGGGTTATGGAATTGTAAATTTGTAGATAATTTCACAACTCCTCCCCGAGTCCTGATGAATTTCCCATCAAATTCTGAGGAGGTCCCATGCCCCTCATTTATGGATATTCATTCACCAAATGTCCTTCTGTGTAACATCTAGTACACTAGACCTACAGTCATCCTGGTCTAGGTATTGTCAATTCTTGAATCTTCTTTGTAAGCATTGATATTTTCTCTTGTAATTTCACCAAATTTGCATTTTTTGGGGGCATGTTCACTCTCAGGATCCTTGGATATCCTACCATGGATTCAATCTTCATTGATTTTTCCAAGGCATCTTTCAAAGTGGATATCCACTGCTACGTTAACAAAATCCATTTCATAGGTAACAATCCCTGAATATACCATTCTCTTTAATGTTACTCATGAATTGGATGCACTAACCTCCCTATAACATATTTAAACTTCTGGCTATATTCCTAGGTTGATTCACCTTCCCTTTGTTGAATCCTGTGTAACTGAGACAGAGCTTGTTGTTCTGATTGAGGTAGCTTAAACTCTTCTATGAAATTTGTTCATACCTGGTCAAGTGTGAACCCTTGACCTTTCATTCCAGGCACTCCTGGCTCAATAAATTTCATGTACCATTTGAGAGAACGACCTCTCAAGGTAGTCCCTCTGGACCTCCAAATTTCTTCGCATAAGAACCAATGTTGCTCAACATCTTCATCTCCCTTACCCCATAATTCTGGGTATCGAGCAATCGAACCCCTGCGTTACCATCCATTTCTAATCTTACTCCTCCTATCAAAATAAAACCTAACAGTCCTAATTGCGACCTACTGGGGGATCCCAATATCCTCCTAGTACTCATGCTTCCTGGTTGTGACTGACTAACTGGCTATACTGGAACAAAAATAACATAAGAAGGTAGTATATAGTTTACCACTTGTATAGAATACACTTGGGGTATGGGTGATTCGGGGCTGGTGCCACTGGCTTCGAGGTGGGTTTCTTTGATCTGGGAGGTCTCATTATCATCCCCTGGAGCGGTCTCTTCAGCCGGATTCCTGATATTTTCTAGCATTGGGGATGAATATTCTCTTTATTATTCAAGATCTAGGTCAGCTTCCTTCTCCCTTGATTCTACACCTTCTCCTTCTTGTCCACCCTCCTAGAGAATTATTTCTCTTTGTGCTTCTCTCTCACTTAATATTTGAATGGCTAGTCTTTCCTATCTTCTCATCTTTCACAACTCTTTCATATGTCCTTCCTCTACTTCTCCTAGTTCGACTTCTTTCCACAACCTATCAGACTGTTTTACTATTTTTTTTTATCTTTCCATGCCACCACTTCTCAACTATGGCATTTATTTTCAAGGCTCACTCATCTATTGATTCCATTTCTTGCTACTCCCCCCCATTTTTCAAAGAACCCTCTCTCCTCTATCATGCCATGACTCCACCCCAACTCACCCCACCCCAAGCGAGGGTGTTTACGCTTCCATATCAGTTGGGGACATAGTCAACATCCCCTCTTCTATCAAGAAAACCTTGATCCACGAGGGGATTTATCTCAACACTCTTCCCCTTGCTTCTTTCTTGAAATATGCTTCTGTCCGTGAAAAATATTGGTGATTCTCAGCTGCAAACTCAATAAAGTATCCTTCTAGTGTTTTCTTGACCCAGAAATCGATTTCTTACATTACTAGACTATCCATCTGATCAAGTGATGTGATATTTCCTGTATCCCAAGCCCAGGTCTTCTTGACTCATTCTTGGAATTCCGAAGATTCTTGGATCCTATCTATCTAGTGGAAAAATTATTCTGGGAACTTAACCCAGAATATCTCGTACTGATCACTCAATCTTTCTAAGTAGAAGACTAACTCCCATGTATCTTTCACATATTTTCTACTTAGCTCTGCTTCTTTTCATATGAAGGCATCACAACTTCTTTCCCACCAGTGGTGAATATTATATCTGAGAATCCACGAGAGAATTCTCCCTACAGGTTCCCTTTTAACATAGGTCCCGACAATAGAACCATTTTGTTGGCGTAGAATTGATCAGTTCATGGTCCTTCTCAGGTTACCAACAAAAGGTATTGTGTAGTCTAGAGAGTTGGCATTTTCTTCTCCTCTGAAGAGAAGAAGTCTCACCTGAAGCACAACTAATACAGAAGGATAGGGAAGGGAAAGGAGAATACTTGGGTGGGTTCCCATAACCTTCAATATTCACCATGATCTTGTGCAAGATAGACCAAATACATAATAGATCTGAACTCATGCATACTAGAACTAAAGATACTTAGATTGAAAAAAGAATTCATACACAGATCTATCATATGCATCCCATAAAGAATAAATAAGTATTGTAAATATATGATGCATAAGTATAAACACAAAATGACACATTATATTTGAAAATTTTGGGTCCTTCTTCATCTATTATCTTCAGAACTTATCGAATATAATCTCAGAGATATAGATTGTGACTCTATTACAGACTTCTGAATCTGAAATCATGTCCCATATCTCTTTCTACCCAAATTGTATACGGATTACATTAACAGAACTTATTCTCAACTAAAACCCAACAACAACATCTGACTAACAACAACAAAACTCAGCCTATCAACACTAGCCAACCCAACCCAACCCAACCTAACTCAACACAACATGAGCCAACCAACCCTTTTACAATATTCTTCATCTAATATATAGGTTGAGTGGGATATTATGGATTTGGGCTCACATGCTTTCTTGTTATGTTGTAACTACTTTTGGCTCGATGGTGTTGCGTTGTCCCTTTCCACTACTAATTTTTGTTTCTTTCCCTTGCTCCATTGTCCAGCTTCTTTTGTAGCTTGTGTAACTCGTGTTAAATCAAAACTAAGACTATAATCCTTCTTGCACAGCTTCAAATCTAAAAATGAAGGGCCCAACAGTAACCCACGAACCTGTTACTTCCTCCATTCAAATTTGTGTGAAACATTACATTGAAAGTGATGTGATCCTCTATACCTTGTATGATCTCAGTGCATAAGTATTTTTCCCTATCTATCTCCAAAAATGTTTGTTCATTGATAATGATAGGATCCACGAACTTGAGGTCGACAAATTTTCCAAGTTTATCTCCTTCCCTACTTGCCCCAAGTGGGAATGGTGACACTACTAGAAGATATTTCCTAATTCGTCTTGGGTGATAGGTTCCTTAACTATTATTGTGTCTGTCCTATGGTAGTTGTAGCTCAAATTTTTCTCCAATTCGCTTTGGTTTTCTATGTTCTTTCCCATTTGGATGCAACAATGAGTTACACCTAACAATATTTTGTTGTTTATGTGATTTCATGCCAAATGTACCTATCTTATCCCTCCTTAAATAACTTTTCTAATCCACCACCATGGTTGATGAGTTGGTCCATCATTGCATCTTTATTACCATATATGTCATGTGATTTTCCCCTCGTATTGTTGATATGTCGTGATTTCTAGTGGCCCTTACCATTTAATACTTATACTGTGATTGTATGATCTCTCAGTCCTATTTCATAACTGTCATTTCCATGCCTTAATGCTTTTAACGATCTTATCAATGCCAAATTATGCACTAGTTATTCATTTTTTTATCTGTTTCCTTCGCATTCTGTCTCATCGAGGTATTGTCTCCTAAATTGGCATAGTTCTATTCTAATGCACGATAATCATCCCTTTTGCGCAAGTTATTATGCCTTAGTACTAGAACATTGTTTTTATTTTTCCTATATCTAATTTTGATTTGATTTTATTCCTTTTTCTACTTTTTATTTTATCTTTCTTATTTTTCTTGCTACTATGGTACAACTACTATAATACCTGGGTTTTGGTGCAGCCCAAATTACAACGTAGACTGTCGGTCATCTCTATAGAGTTTCAGTCAAATTACATTCACTATTCCTTCAAATACTTCTCCATCCAGGGTTCCTATTAATTGTTGAATCACATAGGGTCCTAACTAGTGCATTCTAAACTTTCCTGGATATTGCATAAACTTCTTGCCATAAAGTAGTAACGGACCTCCTACTCGATTTTTTTTTTTAATGTGTTGATCATGCCAATCCTTCTCTCTTGCTTTCTGAACTCGCTGATGGAATCCTGTGATGAACTAATCTTCCTCTAGTTGTACCAATTGTGCCAATTTCTCTTCTATTGCGCTAGTGTCCTATAGCTCAGTGATTATTGCAATGCATAGGATAGGTAGAATGAAATCCATTGACACCACTGCTTTCTTCCCATAAAAAAATATGCAATGTTTCTGACTTGTCAACTTCTTACTTTTCGTCCTATACGCCCATAATACTGCAGGACCTCTTATGTCCCAATCCTCTCTACCTACATTGCAAATTTTGGTGAACGAATTCTCAAAGATTTTATTGAAATCCTCCAATGTTCCATTAGCACGAGGGTGATATGGTGTACTATTTTTATGATGAATATGGAAATCCTCAGTCAATACTACAATTTTTTTGTTCAGAAAGTGTGTACCTTGATCACTGAGTAATATGCACATAAATCCAAACCTTGTGACTACATTCTCGAATAGAAATCACACAACATTCTTTGCAGTACAATATGTAACTTGGGTTGATTCTTACCACCTTGTCAAATAATTTGTCACAATGATGATGTACCTTTCCCGTGATATTCTTTCTTGTGGGTTGATTGGCCCCACAAATTCTATGGCTCATTTATAAAATTCTTGTAATGTAACACGTGGATTCAAAGGAATTTCACCCCTCCTAGATAGATTTCCCACTCTTTGGCATACATCATATGACTGACAAAACACCTTTGCATCTTTGTGAAGTGTATTATACCAAATCCCTGCATAGAAAACATTTATTACAGTTTCTCTCCCTGCATAATGTCCTGCAATTCCATCATGCACTTCTTCAAGTGAGACCTTTCATGTTCCAACACACAACGTCTTAGTATCCCATCTACACCCAACTTATATAGATTCTTTGCAATCAACTAATAATCTATTTCTTTCACTACCAATTTCTTCTTTTCTACTACTGTCATCTCCGATGGAGCCATACATGTACTTAGAAACTTCACAATGTCCAAGAAGTAATCATCCACCATACTTACTACAAATAAATATGCATCTGAGAAGATATCATTGAAATTTCCTACATCTTCACCTGTCAATATGTGTGATAGATGATCTGGTCCTGCATTCAACTTCCCCAGTTTTAATACAACCTCAAAGTCATATTCCTGAAATAATAATAGTCATATACATATTCTCCCCCCCAACACCAGCTTGTTGACTAAGTACTTTAATGTATAATGGTCTTTATACATATTAAAGTGAGACCCCAATAAATAATGCCTAAACTTATGTAGAACATAGACCATTGTTAATCCTACTTGTTTTGTGGTCGCATAGTTCGTCTTTTCTATAGACAATTTCCTTCTTGAAATTGTGATTGGGTGATCTATGTCTCTTTCCCTTGGTTGGGATAGTACTAAGCCCAACACTATGGATGATACATCTACATGTACATGGAACTCCTTGTCCCATTCCAAGAAATATCAAAATCGACGCGGTTACCAGTTTCTGTTTCAAGGTGTCCAACCCTTTCTAGCAGTCCTCATTCCATTGAAAATTAACTTCCTTCTTCAATAATGTTTCCATTGGTGCTTTGATCTATGCATATCCTTTGATAATTTTCCTGTAATAACATGTATGACCCAACATTTCCCTTAGTTTTGTGACTGATGTAGGGGGTTCTAAATCTATAATTACTGCGATCTTCGTTGGATCTACTAAGAGTCCTTGTTTTCACACTACATGTCCCAACATAATTCCAAATAGTGTGAAAAAGATACACTTTTTTAAGTTCAATGAAATATGACACTTCTTACACCGATCAAACATGATCCTAATAATTTATATATGATCCTTCATTATATTGAACACCATCCAATCATCCAAGTCGGCTTCTAAGAATTTATGGATGAACTCCTTGAATGTTGCAACTACTACCCTAGAAAACATCACATGGGCACTCTTCAATCCAAATGGCATAACTATATACTAATAAATCCCCCACTCCATCGTAAAAGTGGTCTTGTGTGGATCCCCCAACCTGATTCTTATCTGATGGTACCCAGAGAATCCATCTACAAAACAATAAGTTTCCTGGCCTCCTACGTTCTCCACTACCTCATCCGTGAATGGTGTTGGGAATGGGTCAGTAAGAACATGCCATTCAACTTCCTTAGATCCACACAGATCTTGATTCCTCCTTTCTTCTTGTCCTACACCACCATTGGGATAATCCACTTATATTCTTCTACTAGTTCGATGATTCTCACATTGAGCATCCTGTCTATTTCATCCTTCACCTTCTCCTTGTACCTTGAATTCAATTTGTAAGGCCTTTGTCATATTGGCTTAGCTCTTGGATTCAGTGGGATCTTCATCTCACCTAAGTCTCATGTTATTCCATCTATATTTGAAATTTCTTTGGGAATAGGTCCTGGTATTCCCGTATTAAATTTGTAATCTTCTCAACTGTCTCATCATTCCAATAATATCCTATATGCACAAACTTGGGATTCTTTTTCATCCCAATGTTTACCTTCCACATCTTTATAGGTTGTGTATATGCATTGGATTCAATATCTATCCCTTATATTGTTCATTCTCCTTCTGTCTCAAGTACTTGTACATTCCTAGAATCCTCTTCATCATACTCTTCATTAGCTATGTTATAGCACTCCAATAGCTCATGGACAATCATCTTGGCTATGTGGAAATTTCATATTGGTACCACCTCCATCTTCTCTTTTTTCGGGAAGATATTCATTCAAATCCCCCTTAACGTTGCATCTATTGATGGATATTCATGTTCAAATGTGAACATGATTTTGAACCTCTAGACCAATTCTCTGTGCACATCTCCAATTCTAAATACCAGTTCTTCAAAATTGTGTCTTGTGTGTGTATAAATACGTGTGATGAATCTATTTATGGTACCGAAATCCATAAAGCCATGCATTGTTCCACATAACTTGTTGGATCACTCTCCTCTCTATACTTCTACACAATATTTTCTTCCGTAGTGCAAAACCTTATTTTTATTAGTCTTCTACATTGTGACCAGTCTTTCATTCCCTCTGTGTGTGTAGCCCACCATCTGGCTGGAGTCACTTTTAATACAACATCTAGTGATAACAAACCTTTTTGTTAAAGTACCTTCAAATCAAATGATTTTAAAAACCTACTTATCTTAGTTAATCTATCATACCTAGGTGGATCACATAGCTCTGTTCCAATCCAGTGCAAGGATTGAGTGATGCATGCACATCGTCTAGTTGATACCTCATGCTTCCTCTGTTGCCAATGCTCTAGACCTACTTCTGAGTTTGATGCACATGAAATGATGGTCCTCTAGCTCAGTGCACCATCTGCTATCAGATTAACATATTCCTCCATCTACGTAGTCAAGTTATATAAATTGTCAATGTCATTCCCTCTTGTTGGCTCTATGTATATCTTTCCTTTTGATGGGTCCAATGGTGTAGTGACTTTAAAATGTCCAACTTCAAGTATCATCTCCCTCCTCTTCAATTTGATGATCTCCTAGTTATCAAAATCCCATTCCAGTCCCATCAATGATGGATATGATTGATTTTCATCCACGGTCTCAATAAATTCAAAGTTTTCCATGCTACACACCCCATCAATGTTCACAGGTACTCCTGTCAAACACCCAATCGAGATTATTTTGTGTTGATTTGTGAGTCTTAAATGAAAAGGAGACCATAATAGCTTTGGCTTTCCCATCATATCCCATGTTTGATTCACTAAAACATTCACATTAGACCATAATTCCAAGATAACATTATCCACATCATACTCTCCAATATGTGCACTGAATCTGAATTCTTCATTGGTTCTCTTCCTATGCGGTACCTAATTTACCATCCTTTGTGTGACAAGAGTTTCCCTTCCTCTCATACAATGATCAATCATGTCAAATAGTGTACTCATCACAGTTTCACCCTCCATTAGCTCTACACAAATCCTTAATAATTTCATTAGTTTTCTTACCTTTCCAATTGGCTTCTCTGGCACAACATGATCTTCTATACGGGGTGAAAATGATGTTGATGCTCCCCAATCCTATGCGAGTACTTATTTTCTTTCTCTCTGATATGTCTCCTTTTAATTTTGTGGATCAAATGCTGGAGTAAGCCCTACTAAATTCCTTAACCACTACCAGTCTTCTTTCCTTCATTCATCATTTCATCCCTTGTTCTATCTCCTCCACACATAACTACTGCTACTCTTGGTCCTTCTTTGCACCTTTCGACTGATATCTTGTGCACATTATGATGATGATTATAGTTCTAATTTCCTCTAGCCTGCTAGTTCACAATTAGTTGGGTACAGTCTTTTGTCAAGTGATCCAGTTCTTTGAAATATGTGCACATTGTACATAGATTATGGTAGTCATGACCCAAATGTCTAGGTTGATTACAGTTATAAAATATAATCGATCCTCTTCCTCCTCTACTAAAATTACCTCTACCTCGGCCTCTACCAAAGTTTCCTTTGTTCAGTTGATTGAAACCTCTTTGATTTTTATATTGCGGACTACCCTCTTCTTCTCCAACATTCTCTTCTTGGATCTTGTAAATATATGATGTGCGCTCCCTTATTAAGTTGAATGCGTGACAATCCTTCTCTTCGTGACCTACATACTTGCAAAAATTGAAAAATGAGTTATTTGGTGAACTTTGATACTTCTTTCGTAAAGTACACTTAGTGGGATGATGGCCCCATTTCTTACATATCTCGCAGTATTCACCCCCAGTAATGGATTTGATGCTCCTACTTCCAAATACTATGTGAATGATGGGCATTCATCCTTTTGGTGGCCTTCAGTTCTACACTTGGTACACCAAACCTGTTCTCATTTATATTTCCCTTTTGTAAGTTTGTCTAGTTGAATCATCAATGCATCCAACTATGTCTGAACTTGTGTCATTCCCCCACTATATACTACTGGATATGACTATAATTTCATTGCAACTTACAAGGCCTCGAGCTGCAACATAACCTTTTGTTGAATCAATGGCCTTCGAATGTTTGGTAGAAGTCCTAGAATAAACCACTCTTGATTCTATTGATATAGGATCTATATATTCATTCTACCCATCACATCCTTAAATCTATGATCAAAATCCCATACCGAATTTGTTTGTACTTTCTTAATCTCCTTTATTTTTGTGATGTACTACGATTTTGAATTTGGCTTTTTGATCTCCTTCAACATCGCTTGCTTTATTTATTCCAAATTCATGGCTTGTTCCATAGGCATGATACTATGCAACTTCATATACCATACTATAAAACAACCTCTGAATGTTGTCACTAACTACACAATCTTCACAGCTTCATCCTGTATGCTCTTAGCGGCCCAAATTGTTTCACAGACAAACAAATTTTGTTCTCTATCTCTAACCCCACTTCTTGGAACTCAGTAATTCTAAGAGTATTATCCACCCTTGCCATGTTTCTTTGTGTATTCCCTCCTCTTGGTGATGATGGTTGACTCTGAATCTAACTCTGAATCTGTGCACTACTTCCACTATTCTAACTTCTACTACTATTTCGTCTTTGGCTAACTACGATGGATTTTGACAAATATTCAATTGTTATCTCTAATTGTGGTGACACACACACGGTCATTGATTCAAAACATGATACTATATGAATAGGAATTACTAGTTCTTCTATTATTGGAATGGACTGAAACTCCTCTTCTCCTCCTCCTATATATGGTATCAACACGATTTGGACTAGTGCATAAATATCTCTTCCCTCTGTCTCACTATTCGGATCTCATTTCTCATCCCCAATATTTTTCCTCTTGTACCTCCTTCCTCTGTGCATCTCTCCGAACTTGTATTGTTCCTATGGTATACCATCTTATTGTATCCTCAGTTCCTCCCTTCCTTTTTCGCCTCTTTCTTCATTCTCTCAGACGATCCTCTTGTCATCCTATGTCTTTGTTGGGATTGTGTTTTGATTATTTTGTGGTGATGATTGAATCCTTTTTACACTGGTATTATATGTGTTATTAACCATTTTGAAGAAGTTTTCGAAGGATTTTGTACCAATTCACCATGGATTTATAAAAAGTATGTGAAATTGATGTTTTGCAACAGTTTCGAGTTAGATTCAGTTCGATTTGATGATTATGAGGATCTAATGTGTGATCTGTGTGTCATAGGGAGAATTCACAATCCAATTTTCCATCTGGTAGCTCGTCCGACACTTCATCCAACACCCAATCTGGTACTTCATCTGACACCGCATCCGACACATGATCCAACACTTGGAGCATAGGCGAGTTGGTGGTTGGCGTATTGGAGGCCTGTGCGAGGTGAATCAATGACTTGGGTTTTGTGCCCCCTCGTGGACTCCAACTATTGATCTCTTGACATCTCATATTAAGCAGTTATGCTAATCGTTGAGTGGCTCGCTCAATTTCTAGAAGCCAAAGGTTGTTAGAGTACATTTAATGGAAATTACCATTTTTAGAGGAGGTCAACCCTTCCACTGGTCGACCTCTCGAACTATAATCATTATAAATACCACCAGTAGTGTCTAGACAAAAGAAAATAATTGTTAGAATACATTTCGTTGTATAATTGAGACATCTCTGCAAACTTGTGTTTAGACTGCATTTTTAATTTAATGACGGAACCGTGTTGATTTGAGCTTGTGATTTGTTGTTGAGAAGTAGCAATGACCTGCTGGGGGGACCACCAGTAGTTTGGGTGAATACTTAGATAGATATATTGTGTATTTCATTTGTGTAGTTCTAATTCGGTTTATTTCTCTGTTATATGTATTTTGTAATTCTACATGCTATATTTGTTGTTTACAATTTAATTGTTTAATTCCTCTTTTGCAAGTTGCTTGTAGGAGGTAGTTATCTATTATGTTGTGTATTTTATTTCTTAGTGACTGTCTTGCAAGATACTAACATAGATGGTGCGTTAAAATGTTAAATTTATTTATGCATGTTAAAACAGAGTAGTTAGAACATAGTATTAGTTTAAGATAGAGTTTATTTTGCATCTTCGATGGATTAATAATTGCAAGTTTTATTAGTTTATTTAATTCTCATTTTTAGTTATGCTTTCATGAATCTATTTTGTTTATCAATATTGTTTTAGTGTGCTAGGATAGAAGTAGAATTTGGATTATGTTTTTTTAAGCATGTTAGATTGAAATTTGAGTTTTTAAAGATAGGATTAAGCCCAGTTTAATTATGAAATTCCGGTTCATATATTGTTTTGGATTATGTTTTTATAAGTGTTCTAGTTTGAAATCTAAGTTTTTAATAATAGGATTAGCTTAGTTTAACTCATCTCAGTTTTAGATTTGAGTTGTGATTTTAATTAGAAGTTTGAATTTGAGTTAATTTTTGAGTCATAAGTTTATAGTTTTGTGAATTTACTTGAGTTAGCATAAGAGTGAATTTGAATTAAGTATAAGAGTGTTTTCTTATCATCGATGATTGATTCATGAAATTGAGAGATCACGTGGATTTTAGGAATATTTAATGTTTCTTCTATGATGGCTAAGATCTCGTTAGATTGCTTGATTCATACTTTTGATTTCTCTATAGAATTCAACATTGAATTCATTCCTCTTGAGCTATCACTAGTCGTCAAATGCCATCGTGATGTTATTAGGCATTTAAGACATAATCATCATCTTTGAGTTTCCTGTTATTGCAGATTAAGAATAGTTTTTGATTAATTTCTGAATACAGTCATGATTCTTTTGATTAAGTAGGTTAAGATTTCCCCTTTTCATATTAGAGATGATTATGAGTTTTGTTTTAAGAATAGAGTTTACTTGCTGAATAGTTTTGATGATTTTACTTGTTGAATAAGTTTTGATGAGTTTACTTGCTGAATAAGTTTTGATAGGTTAGTTGTTTGAATGCTTATTTTCTTAAAGATAAAATATAAAAGTAATTTACTTTTTGTTGCTCAYTAGATTGAATAGGTTAACTTGTTCAAAATAGGGTTTGATTTKCTTCTTTAGGAATAATCCATCAATCCATTGTTTAAATCTTCTTAGGGTAAATAGTTCAAGTTATTTAATAGGATTTTCTAATTGATAGTCTTTGCTGGAGTAGACTAATCCTTAGATAGACCATCCCCTTAAATAGACAATACTTCCTCTAGCTTTTCTGACTTGGCACATACAGTTCTACAACTCTAAGTTTATTTATCCCAGGTTGACAATTTAATTGAGGGATTTAGTGCATAWAGACCACCCATCATTTTTGGCGTTGTTGTCGGGGAGGTACTAAAGGGATTGGAGCTTAGGTAGGTAGKTTTCATTTAATTACACAACAAKGGGGAGGAGAAAYTKTAARACAATATGTAAGAACCTGTGCATCCATTTTAATGGGTCGCTCCAGAGCCTTGTTGTTCCCTTTCCRCAAGAGTGTTTACTTTTTCTGCAAGTTTGCTTACTTTTCTTAGTTTTTTTACTTTCCTACAATTTACTTTCCCGCAAGCGTGCTTTCTTTCCTGCACAGTGTGTTTACTTTCACACAATTTAATTTTCCTGTCAGTGTGCTTATTTTACTGCAAGAGTGTTTTCTTTTATTTCTTTTATGCAAGTTTTATTTCTTTCATGCAAGTGTTCTTCCCTTTCGCAAAGTGTGTTTATTTTTCCTTCCAGTGTGTTTACTTTCATACATATGTGAGTATGATTTCATTCCTGCAATCGTATTTTATTTTATAATTTGATTTATTTCTTGTAAGTGTGATTTATTTTATGCAAGCGTGGTGTGTTTGGTTTGTGCAAATCTTCTTTAAATATGTCTTTCATCTTTTAGGTAGTTGTGATTAAAAAGTTAAAAAATCTATAATAACAAAAAAATTGTTGGATGTTTTAAACCCTAAACACTAATCCACGTGTGAGGTAGGATCAATCAACCAACAGAATGGATTCAAAGGTGACCATTAGTTTGGGATAACTCTCTCAAATCCTAGCAGCATTTGGGATCTCTTGTTTTCAGGAAGAACACATCTTGACAATAGTCAAGAAATTGTCTACCTCTCTGGAAATATTAGAAGAATCAAGGTCCTATGAGCTAAAAAATGATTTTCCTTTCCAAACTGTGAAGGAAGCTGAACAATTATGGACTACATCTGGTGGAGTGTTGGACACATCGACTACATTGAGAAGGGGGGTGAATAGTGTAGGGATCTTTTTTCCAAAACTTCCCCTTCGCAAAACTCATAAGTTAGCAATCACCATTTACTCGTTACTTATTGTTGCCATTTATAATCAATTTCATGTGAACATATATCATCAAAATATATCAACAATATATCATCAACAAGTCATCTCCACAAGGAACACAAAGAACACAATATGTATGTACNTTTTGCAAGCTACAACTTGCTGAGAGCACCACCTTTCTGTTTTCTCTAGCACCCACTAGAAGGAAGCACCAACTCCCTGGTTTCTCTAGCACCAACTAGAAGGAAGCACCAAATCCTTGGTTTCTCTAGCACTAACTAGAAGGAAGCTACAAATCCTTGTGTTCAAGCACCCACTTGAACCTCTAAGGACGCCAGTCCTCCCTAGCACCTCCCAACCTCCCTGAAATATTAAATGAAATATTAAACAATCAACTACACTGATAAATCGATTCTTATCACTTCTTCTCTGTTCTGTAAATTTGGTCTTCTTCTAACTGTTCTACAATTATTCTCTTCCTTTGTCTATTTTTCAATTCTGCTCTGCTTCAACTTGTTTTGTCATTCTTCTCTGCTTCAAGTCTTTTCCTCATCTGTTACTCTTCTCTGAGTTTTATCTCACACTGCGCATCCTGTGATTTTCCCTTTATTACAGTTTAATTCATGTTTCGTCCAAAACAATCAACCCCACACAATTTGTATCTCTTTTCTTTTATGCACACACACCCTCAGCTGTAACACTTCGCATCTTCTTAGGCAAAAGAAAACCGTCTAAACAACTCAAATTCCAACCGATCAAGAATCATGACTCACTTTAGTTAACAGATTCATAACTGATGAATTAACTGTGAGAGAGAACAATAGCCCTCCAATCATATTCAAGTTTATCTGCACCATAGGATGAACTTTATTAATCTTGCGTTTAAATCGGGTTTCGACATTTCAGCATTCCTGTGGCCAAGTGTCTCGACACTTCATATCGCGATCTTCGAAACTCCGATATAGAGCTTTTATGTGCAAGCTCCTTCCTCTATATGACCAAGGCCATGACCAAGAACTTATGAATAAAGTGTTTTTCGCGAATTCTCATTTCATGAGTTTGGAGATGAGGCATCTTGAATCTCCAAGTCGTGATTGCCAAAACCTTGAGATGGAGCTGAGATCAACGCTCCATGATCTCGATGAATCTACGGTCTAGATCTCATCATGAATTCACATCTCGCGATTCCTCCGATGGAGTTCCTTGTCACTCCAAGTTGTGATAGGTGAAACTCCAAAATGAATCTTAGATCAATGGTGCACAATTTTGATGAATCTACGGTCCAGATCTCATCGTGAATTCGCATCTCGTGATTCCTTCGATGGAGTTCCTTGTCACTCCAATTTGTAATAGGCGAAACTCTGAAATGAAGCTTAAATCAATGGTCCACGATCTCGATGAATCTACGATTGTGATTAAATCACAATTTCTCATATCGCGATTTCAATGGTCATATTTCTTGCCTCTCCAAGTCNAAGTTGTTATTGTGCTTAAATTTTTTTAATTCTATTAATACATTCTTAATATTTCTTCAAGTGATCATCAACAATATACAACATATGTATAATAAAAATAATGAGCATGTCACACATAAGATATACACAAAGACAGATTTTTCACGAGGAAACACATAAAGGGAGAAAACCTCTTCTTCTTCGAAATGATAGGCAGTCTTTTAACTTCTGTACATCATGTATAATTGAGAACCAACTCAATGTGAGGCTACAACCTCTGTTTTGCAAGCTACAACTTGCTGAGAGCACCACCTTTCTGTTTTCTCTAGCACCCACTAGAAGGAAGCACCAACTCCCTGGTTTCTCTAGCACCAACTAGAAGGAAGCACCAAATCCTTGGTTTCTCTAGCACTAACTAGAAGGAAGCTACAAATCCTTGTGTTCAAGCACCCACTTGAACCTCTAAGGACGCCAGTCCTCCCTAGCACCTCCCAACCTCCCTGAAATATTAAATGAAATATTAAACAATCAACTACACTGATAAATCGATTCTTATCACTTCTTCTCTGTTCTGTAAATTTGGTCTTCTTCTAACTGTTCTACAATTATTCTCTTCCTTTGTCTGTTTTTCAATTCTGCTCTGCTTCAACTTGTTTTGTCATTCTTCTCTGCTTCAATTCTTTTCCTCATCTGTTACTCTTCTCTGAGTTTTATCTCACACTACGCATCCTGTGATTTTCCCTTTATTACAGTTTAATTCATGTTTCGTCCAAAACAATCAACCCCACACAATTTGTATCTCTTTTCTTTTATGGACACACACCCTCAGCTGTAACACTTCGCATCTTCTTAGGCAAAAGAAAACCGTCTAAACAACTCAAATTCCAACCGATCAAGAATCATGACTCAGTTTAGTTAACAGATTCATAACTGATGAATTAACTGTGAGAGAGAACAATAGCCCTCCAATCATATTCAAGTTTATCTACACCGTAGGATGAACTTTATTAATCTTGCATTTAAATCGGGTTTTGACATTTCAGCATTCCTGTGGCCAAGTGTCTCGACACTTCATATCGCGATCTTCGAAACTCCGATACAGAGATTTTATGTGCAAGCTCCTTCCTCTATATGACCAAGGCCATGACCAAGCGCTTATGCATAAAGTGTTTTTCGCGAATTCTCATTTCATGAGTTTGGAGATGAGGCATATTGAATCTCCAAGTCGTGATCGCCAAAACCTTGAGATGGAGCTGAGATCAACGCTCCATGATCTCGATGAATTTACGGTCTAGATCTCATCATGAATTCACATCTCGCGATTCCTCCGATGGAGTTCCTTGTCACTCCAAGTTGTGATAGGCGAAACTCCAAAATGAACCTTAGATCAACGGTGCACAATTTTGATGAATCTACGGTCCAGATCTCATTGTGAATTCGCATCTCGTGATTCCTTCGATGGAGTTCCTTGTCACTCCAATTTGTAATAGGCGAAACTATGAAATGAAGCTTAAATCAATGGTCCACGATCTCGATGAATCTACGATTGTGATTAAATCACAATTTCTCATATCGCGATTTCAATGGTCATATTTCTTGCCTCTCCAAGTCGCAAGTCGCGAAACTCCAAAATGGAGTCGACGGTCCAGATCACACCTTGATCTAACGACTGTGATTAAATTGTGATTTTAATGGTCATATTTCTTGCCTCTTCAAGTCACGAGCCATGAAACTCTGAAATGGAGTCAACAGTCCAGATCACACCTTGATCTGACGGCTGCGATTAAATCACGATTTCACATATCACGATTTCAATTGTCATATTTCTTACCTCTTCAAGTCCTGTGTCGCGAAACATCGAAACGGAGTTGACGGTCCAGATCACACCTTGATCTGATGGTCATCGGGAATTGTAAATGGGATCCAATGATCAGAAATGATACTTCTCCTCTCGAGCTTACTTTGTTCCGCTTACTCTGATCTTGCCATTGATGATCTGCCAAAAATCCTCTACACTATCTCTTCTGAGATTATTCGAATCTTCTCTGTAGCGTCTTCTCATAATTTCCATCTATTTCATACTTTCTGTACTCATGTCATCTTCACTGTTATACTTGCCATCAATGACAAGTATACAAGCATGCACTGTTCGTTAAAGATTTTCCAACAAGTAGTACATCTCGAGTATGTATGCGGCCAGTATGTACTACAACCTATGTATCACTTCTGAGAAATCAGTGTTTTCTCTTCAATCTAAAATTAGATCCTCTACAACCTTCAATCATATTCTCTTATGTATTTCACTATCCAGTCTGACCCATAACCAGTCACAACCCATACACGCTCTCCAATAAATAACTCATTCTTCTCAACCATACAATATGAATGATACCCATCATGTATAAGAAACCAGTATACCATAGAAATCATATTAGGACTAAATCATAAGAGTGTTTCTCACTCCATAAACCAACACAAACCACATCACAACAACCATATGAAGAATGCCTACTACACAACAAGAAAGAGTATCCATCAAGACAACAATGTAACCATACCAAAGTCTCAGTGGCGGATCTGAGCCCATAGAATGTAGATCGGGAACCTACTTCATTCTTCAAGAGCCTATCATCATCTCAACCACAAGTCTTCATGACTTCATCCACTGTGCGCACCTTTTCCTCATTCACCCCGTGTATGTACACGTCCTGGCTCACTACAACCCATGTATACCACAAAAACTAGGGTTTATGAACTTCTAAGACTTTTTCCGTCATGATCTCAAACTTGTCAAAACTTTGATGCATCCATGAGATCCTCCAGATCTCCTCTCTCTCATAATAGATCTTCAATACATGCTCAAGAGAGTCACACAAGAGATACACACAAGATATATTTCACAATAGACCCTTGCCTCTTACTTACACTCTCCAAGTAGCTTCCTTGAAAGAATCTTCTAGGTCACTTAACCCACTACTAGGTCACTTAACCCATTTCTAGGTCACTTAACCCATTTCTAGGTCACCTAACCTATTTTAAGGTTAACCACTTTCCATAATTAGAAAGTTCTCCATTTAAATATTCATCCTTGAATTTGTCACTTTTCTTTACTATTTAAATAATAATTTCTTCTTTGCAAGATCTTTGACTTCTTTGACCTTTTGGGGCTTCAAGCCTACATATAAGGGTCCTTCATCTTCGTAGGGCCATAATTCTCATGAGGAGTTATGTGACATTACACATACCACCGGAAATGGCATGAAAATCTCTATCCATCTAGTATAGTTTCACTAACAAATCTATTGATCTTCATCTCATTATTCCACAAACAAGCATGGGTTCTCCAACCATACTTCTAGGATAACTCAACCGTAAAACATCTTCCCATGAGGGATTTCATCATAAGGGGACCACTTTTGAGTTCATCCATTTGTGAAACTTATCAACCATGATAAGACAATAATGATTCCTCTTTACATCAATCCAACAATGCATCACATCGATCCATATTCATTTATGCATCATGTATCAATGACAACTCATTGATCCATATTCATCTATGCAACATATCAATGACATCATATGACTATGATTCCAATATACATCAATCCACATCAATCATTTGAAATCAAACCTTTACCTTTGACATCATTCAATCATCCTTAGGCATCAAACAATTCCTTGACATCAATCGTTTGACATCAATCAATCAAGAATCCTTTGGCATCAATCAATCACTTGACATCAATCCTTTGACATAAATTAATTAAAACTTTGGCATCAATGACAACATGATCCAACAATCTCCCCCTTTGGCAGAGATCAAGGAAATAACACTACAAGGGACTGCCTCGGGTATCCTGTATAATTTTTTGTTCAAAGTAATAATAACACTATGAAGCCTAGAATCAAAACAACATGATGTTTCCATAAATAAGGTTGGCCCAAAATAACATTAAAAACTTCAAGAGGTGCAACATCACACAATACCTCGTCTTTGAAGGGCTTGATGTCGTACAAAAATCAACATTGTTGGCTAATGTGGAGATCGCTTCCTTGGTTGATCCATACAATGGTGTAGGTTTGCAGTTGTGGCATTGTTGGCAAGTCCAGTTGCTTGACGACCTATGTTGAGATGATTTTCTTCTAGCTACTTATATCAACGATGAAGTGCAGCGGGGTTCCTTTTACCAACATCTGTGAATGGAAAAGGTGCTCACCTTCTTTTAGCTCATCTGGTTCACTAGGATGGAGCTTGGTGGTAGTAATGGTGGAACTTTGTTCCACGTCAATGATCCATCTTCCCCTTTCTGGTTCTGACTTAGAGTCATAACTCGCATATGATTCAGAGGCTTTCACTTCATCCATGAGTGACTGCTTTGAGTGGAAATCGACAGTGTTATACCAAGGGATCTTATGGAAGTCGCACCACTTCCCAGTAACCTTCTTTGTATTTCTGATGTCCTTTTTTTCTTGCAGCTTCGACTGGTTTTCCTAATAATGTCCATCTTTGCTCTGTCCTTCTTTCTGTAGGTTGGTTCCGCCCTTTCCTGGTTTTTCTATGAGGGGTTTCCAGGCCCAAATTGTTGCATCTTTTGTTTGAGATTTTGCTTAATTTTCATGGCATATCGATAGGTCATGCCCAAGGATGAGATGTCTAGAAATTTCATTTCGGTTTATATGTATCTATGCAAAGCATCGCGATTTTGATACCCATCTTGGTGCGTAGGGTATGAAGGATATTTGTGAAATATGGCACTGCCTAGTCTCTTTCTTGCCGAAGTGTGGTCCATTTGGTATACAAGTCGTCATAACTTTTGAAAAGGTAGTATTGTTCCTTATTAGCATCCCTGAAGGATTACCAGGTGGCCACAACTGTAAATAATGAGGGTTCCTCTGTTTCCTTTTGCTCGCAGAAAGTTTCCCTCCAATATTTGACATGGGGAACTGCTTTGAGGAGCGCAAAAGTAATTTTTTTTTGAAAAGTTATGCACAAAAAATACCCTTCTAGTATCTTCAACCACTTGTCTACAACATCTACATCTATCTAACCTTCAAAGATAGGAATATCGAAGTTGATTTGTACATTGAAGGGGGCAACACCTCTGCTCGAGGAAGATGCGTCACCTGTTGGTAGTCACCGAAGGATTTGTGTGAAAATATCCATCATCTCGTTCCTCTGTTGCATGAGGGCTTCCCGAAGAAACATTTTGAAAGGATCTCTTGTCTCACCATATTTATTTTATCCTGCCATGATAGGTTGTTTGGGTGTGCAAGAGATTTTTTCCTCAAGAGAAAAAAAGATCAAGACCCAATTAATTGTACCCTCACCTCATTGGGGACATGCATTAAGATGACAAGGATACAGAATAACAGAGATACAACAAAATTCATTTTCTATTCAATAAGGAAATAAGCTAAAATTGTAAAATGCAGCAAAGAACAAGCTTGTTGGAATGGTGGTAGCTTATCTCTATGAAGAGATGTGACGACTGGGCTCATTTGCCAGAAGATGATTACAATGAGGCTTTGAAGGAATTTTTAAAACAAACAGGAATTTCAAAAATCCTAGACATCCAAAAACCTAACCCTAGGAGATTAAGCACCAAAAGTCATGTGGGCCTCATTTGGGTAAGTTAGTATATCAACTTCTTGGGGTTGTAACTTTTGCATACGATATCCATTTTAGGTGCACGATAGCCCGCTAGAAAGGTCTATCCGAGAACTACCCATTTTAATTCTACATGTAAAAGGTCATTTTTTACTGTGGCGATCCCTAACAACGTTGTTTAGGGCCTCAAAATGGAACCGCAAGTCAGGGACCTAAAAACTAGGAAAAACAAACTGCCAAAATGGAAATTTGCCAAAATGAACTAGTTGGAATAGGTGGGAGGCCATTGAAACCCATCTAGATCAATCCTCCCCCATTAGGAAGCAATGGTCTCCATTCCGTTGATTTCCCCCATCAGATGAGGAACATTTATTTGAAGTTGGCCCCGGGTGAGCCACTTGCCTTGGTGCAAGAACTGCCCTTCTTTGATAACTCGATAAAGATGGATCCTTTGTTGTCAGGTGCCCTTGATCTATGTGTCCACAATGTGATCACTGGATTTATATTGCATGCATTCAAGGTTGATCTCTGTTGGTGTCAATTTCTCTGTTATCTTTGAGATATATAATAATGGTGGGAAATCTGGCTGAAGGAGAGCCATGTTGAAGACTGGGTGTAGGCCAAGGAAAAGGGGAATGTTGAGCGCACAATAATTATCACCCACAGCCTTGGTGATGGTGTATGTCCCATATAGTATTGGGTGAAACTTCTAATGGGGCCCTGTAAGGCGTTCTCTCTACAAGTGCAACCAAACTTTGTCACCCACCTGAAACTTATGTGGAACCCAGTGTTGATCATGGAACTGCTTGTACTTGCCATTGGACTTCTGTAAAATATATTGATCCTATCGGTAGATGCATTGGATACGCTCAATGAACCAGGTGGCTTTGTCATCTTCTGGTGGATAAGGGGATGATTCGGCTGAGGTGGTCACCAGGGGTAGTGCAACATCCATGGGGCCCAATGGTTGGAATCCCAACCTCGCCTTAAAGGCGTTGTGACCAACTGAGCTATGCAGGTCTTGGTTGTAGCTATGTTGGACATAGGGAAGACTCTCATCCCATTTGCGGGGGTTCTTGGAGTTGTACATGTGCAAGATATGTACGATCATCTGATTGACGAACTCAGTTTGTCCATCTATCTCGGGGTGGAAGGCAGTGGATTTGGTGATCTTGGTATCCAACCGTGACTAGGGGATCGAATAGAATGTGTTGAGGAATCGACTATCCCGATATAATACAATGGTTTGTGGGATCCCAAAGTGTACCCACATGCATTCAAATAAGATCTTGGCAGTGGCCTCTGTAGTGATGTTCTTCTTGTAGGTGGCCAGAATCAACATCTTGGAAAAGAGATCAACAACCAAAAAAAAATAGTCATTTCCCCTCTTGGTGGACGAGAGGCCCTACATGTAGTCCATTGAGATGGATTCCCATGAATTTTCAGGAGTAGGAAGAGGGATGTACAATACCTTTTTCTTAGTGGTCAGTTTGGCAATAGCACAGGCGGTGCAGGACCTGATATACTTGTCAACATCCTATCGAAGTTTCATCCATTAGAAATGTTTCTGCAACACTTCCACTATATTTTCGACTCCAAAGTGTCCTTCCATCTGATTGTAGTGATATTCCCAAATCATCTTTGTCCGCTCACTTGATGAAACATAGAGATGGACTAGACGGAACAACAGCCCATCCTAAAGATGGAAATTAGTGACCACTAAGTTGGCTTCCAACATTTGGTAGGTGGTGGAGAAGTCAGGGGTTGTCTCATAGAGGTGGGGCCATCTAGAGATATAATGGCCACAAGAGTCTAGCACCATGGTGAGTGTCGTGACTAGATTTTGGCTAAGACAATCAACAACTCGATTGGTACTTCATGTTTTATACTTGATGCTGAGGTGAAACTGTTGTAAGTATGTGGACCACTTCTGATGGTGATAATTATGCAATTTTATTTGGGTCTCCATGAACTATAGTGGCTTGTGATCAGTGTGGATGACTGTCTCCTTCCCCAGAATGTAATGTCTCCACTGGTGGAAGGCTTGTAAAATGGACATGTCTTTTCATAAGTAGGTTACTTATGGAAAACATCAAATAGTGTCTCACTATGATATGCCACAGGGTGGTCGTGTTGACTGAGAAATGCGCCCACAACATAGCCTGAAGCATCTGTCTCAATCTCAAAGGGATTTTGTAGGTCCGGTAATGAAAGTATTAGGGATGACCACAAACGTTGCTTCAAGTCATCGCAGGCTTCTTGTTGGGACAGGCCCATCACAAATTTTTCCTTACTCCCACCCTTGGTTACTTGGCTTAGGGCCCATGCGATATGAGAGAATACCAACACAAACCTGCGATAGAAATTGGTGAGGCCCAAGAAGCTCTAAAGCTCAGTGAGTGTGGTTGGGGTTGGCCAGTCACAGATGACCTAGATATTGGATGGATCCACATGCACACCATGCTAATCAATGATGTATCCTAAGTAATGGACCTTTCCCATGCCGAAGGATAATTTTTCCAAGTTTTCATATAGTTTGTGTTGTTG
This sequence comes from Picea glauca, assembly GCA_000966675.3. Lineage (NCBI taxonomy): Eukaryota > Viridiplantae > Streptophyta > Pinopsida > Pinales > Pinaceae > Picea > Picea glauca. Next base: position 7,611 of record JZKD02S1793854.1, on the reverse strand, counting down.
CAGGGTGTGAAAAACCTGTTGAATATGTTGCAAGTGTTTTGCCCAAGTCTTGTTGTAGACGAGGATCTAATCCAGATACACCACTACAAAATTACTGGTGAAAGGTCACAGGATATCATCCATCATCCTCATAAACGTTGTTGGAGCATTTGTCAAACCAAAGGGCATGACCAACCATTCAAAAAGACCTTATTTTCACTTGTAGGCAGTCTTCGATGAATCTATTTGTTCTATTGGGACCTGATGCTAGCCAGACTTTAGATTAATATTACTGAAGTATTTGACCCCCATGAGCTGATCAAGGAGGTCATCGATTCATGGAATTGGGTATCGATTCTGGACTATGATTTTATTCACGGCCCAGTAATCAATGCAGAGTCGCCAGGTCTCATCTTTATTTTTCACCAGTATGATTCGACTCCCACAAGGCGATGAGCTGGAACAGATGTGCCCCTTGTGTAGAATTTCTTGGATCTACCTCTTGATCTCCTCATTTTCTAATAGAGAGAAACGTTAGACCGACCCATTGGGTAGTGGTGTGCCTAGTTTTAGATCGATGTGATGCTTGACCTGGCAAGGCAGAGGTACCTCAGTAGGAGAGGAGAAGATATCTGAGTACTCTTCCATGACCTTATCCACTTTCTTCTATTGTGTGGAAAGATCAGCTGCGGAGGCCCTCGATGTGGCTACGATCTTTCACTTACTTTGAGAGAGAATCACAAAGAAGACAATTTTCCTGGTCTGAGAGATGACCTTCCTACATTTCTTGGAAGAGATCAAGGAAATATCACTAGGAGGAGCTTCCTTGAGTATCTTGTACAATTTCCTGTTCAAAGTAATAATAACACTATGAGGCCTAGACTCATATACAACATGAC
>JZKD02S1793843.1:2022-19131 GCA_000966675.3 Picea glauca | reverse complement strand
GCCCAAGTGAAATACCAAAATCCCAAGGAGAAATGGAAGAAACCTCAGGGTAAATTTGAGAGAGGTGGAACCTCACAGCGAGGACAGCAATATGTTGAGTAGAGGGGACGGCATAATGAGCAGAGAGGAGATTATGCTGACGCAAACACTTTTCCTCATACCAGAGGTAGAGGAAGAGGCCGAGGTGGAGTGATCACATGCTTCACGTGTGGAAAGGATGGGCACAAATCATTTGAGTGTCTAGAGAAAAAGAAAGACGGAGGAGAAGCTCACATCGCTGAAGCGCAGAGGCGTGATGTTGAGAATGAAGACACCGGAAGTGGGAGGTTACTAACAGTGTAAAAGGTTCTCTTAACACCCGAGAAGGAGGTGGAGAATCTAGCTCAAACGAAGAGACTATTCAGAATTGCATGCAAAACCAAGGACAGGAAATGCAAGATCATTGTGGACAGTGGCAACACTGACAATCTCGTTTCAACCAAGATGGTGGAAAAATTAGAGCTGGAAACAACTGATCACCTGAGTCCATATAAAGTCTCGTGGCTACAGAAGGGACATTAGGTGAGTGTCACTAAACAGTGCTTAGTTGACATCAAGATAGGGGGATATAATGATAAAATTCTCTGTGATGTTATCCCCATGGATGTATGCCATTTGTTGTTGGGTTGACCATGGCAATATGACCGAAATGTAGTTCATGATGGGAGGATGAACACATATACCCTGGAGAAGGATGGAAGGACACACAGGTTGCTTCTGATAAAGGATAAGGAGGTGAAGCTGGAAGTAAGCAACACAATACTTCTCATGAGTGGGAAGGAGCTTCTCACAGAGATAGAGAAGAAAGAAGAACCACAATTCTTTGTGGTCAGGAAACCGATGATTGTTCTAACTAGCACAAGAGTGGATGATTTGCCAGACGAGATTCAGGAACTGCTCGGAGAGTTTGCTTACACCATCATGGATGAATTACCTCATTCGTTGCTACCGATGAGGAGTGTGAGTCATCACATTGATCTCATACCAGGAGCCAGTTTGCCAAACAAAGCTGTGTACAGATTGATGCCACAAGAAAATGAGGAGGTCAAGAATCATGTATAAGATTTCTTGGACAAAGGATTAGTTCGGGAAAGCTTGAGTCCATGTGTCATTCCAACAGTGCTTAGTCCAAAGAAGGATGGGGGTTGGAGAATGTGCACCGATTCAAGAGNTATGAGTGGGAAGGAGCTTCTCACAGAGATGGAGAAGAAAGAAGAACCACAATTCTTTGTGGTCAGGAAACCGAGGATTGTTCTGACTAGCACAAGAGTGGATGATTTTCCAGACAAGATTCAGGAACTGCTGAGAGAGTTTGCTGACATCATCATGGATGAATTACCTCATTCGTTGCTACCGATGAGGAGTGTGAGTCATCACATTGATCTCATACCAGGAGCCAGTTTGCCAAACAAAGCTGTGTACAGATTGACGCCACAAGAAAATGAGGAGGTCAAGAATCAAGTATAAGATTTCTTGGACAAAGGATTAGTTCGAGAAAGCTTGAGTCCATGTGTCATTCCAACAGTGCTTAGTCCAAAGAAGGATGGGGGTTGGATAATGTGCACCGATTCAAGAGCGATCAACAAAATTACCATCAAGTACAGATTTCCACTGCCAAGAATGGATGATCCAGGAAGGATTGTTGTTCAGAGGCAATGAACTGTGTATTCCAATTTTCTCCATGAGGGAGAACTTGGTGAAGGAAAAACACAGCGGTGGATTGGCAGGGCACTTTGGTCACGAAAAAACATTCGCAAAGCTGAGCGAATCATATTTTTGGCCAGGCAAGTGAGCAGATGTCAAGAGGTTTGTTGACAGGTGTCGAATTTGTCAGCATTCGAAGGGGCAAAAGAAGAATGGAGGGTTTTATCAGCCATTTCCCATACCCGAGAGGCCACGGGAGGCGATAAGCATGGATTTTGTGTTAGGACTGTCGAGGACACAGAGAGGGGTTGATTCCATATTTGTGGTGGTGGACAAGTTTTCAAAGATGGCACATTTTATTCCATGCTAGAAAACCAGTGATGTGACTCACATCACGAATTTGTTTTTCAAAGAGGTTATTAGACTTCATGGATTACCGAGAAAGTCTCGGATAGGGATACGAAATTCATAGGTCATTTTTGGAGGACGCTATGGAAGAAGCTAGGAACTAACTTGGCGTTTAGTTCAGCTTATCATCCGCATACGGATGGGAAAACAGAGGTGGTGAACAGAAGTCTAGGGGACTTTCTAAGAAGCTTGGTGATAGAGCACCATGGTAGCTGGGACAATATATTGCCACAGGCAGAATTTGCGTACAATGATTTAGTGAATCGAAGTACAGGTCAGAGTCCATTTCAGGTTGTATATGGGATGCAGTCGAGAGGAGTGTCTGAACTGTGAGATTCAGAACAGACTGCGACTAGCAGTTCTAGTGCAAAGGAATTCACTGAGGAGATGAAGCAACTTCACAGCAAGGTGAAGCAGCGACTGCAAGATTCAAATCAGGAATACAAGCGCAGAGCAGATCAGCATCGGAGACAACTTCAGTTTGAAGTTGGTGATCTAGTTCTGGCACACTTGAGGAAAGAAAGGTTCCCAAGGGGAACATATAGTAAATTGAATATGAAGAAAATTGGGCCATGCAGGGTCCTGAAGAAATTCGGAGAAAATGCTTATGAGATCGAATTGCCAGATGGCATCGGAATATCTTCGATATTTAATATTGCATATTTATATCCATACAAAGCTGGATAAGCAGAAACTGCAACTCAGGAACCAGTGATCCAGTGGCAGAAGCAAATGCCTATAGTAGAAAATCCACAGATGGAGTGCATACTGGACAAGTGAGTGGGTAAGAAAACCAGGCGAAAGTAGTATTTCGAGTACCTAGTCAAGTGGAAGAATCACCCAGTGGAAGATGCCAGCTGGGAAAATGAAGCGGTGATACAGAAGCATGGACAGACCATGAAGGAGCTCATGGACAGGAGCCCATTAAAATTTTCAAGCCGAGGAGTATGATGCAGGAGCATCGACCAACACATCAAACGAGCCAGCACATCTAGCGGAAGGTAGCTGGATAAGCCGGCACACATTTTGGAAATACTTTGGGAATGTTGCGTAATCTTAAATGAATCATTTAAGAGACGATGCACTTGTATTGTAATGGACGGGGATAAACTCTCGTCCTTAGGTAGATGAGGCATTTATTAAATTTANTCCAGGAAGGATTGTTGTTCAGAGGCAATCAACTGTGTATTCCAATTTGCTCCATGAGGGAGAACTTGGTGAAGGAAAAACATAGCGGTGGATTGGTAGGGCACTTTGGTCACGAAAAAACATTTGCAAAGCTGAGCGAATCATATTTTTGGCCAAGTAAGTGAGCAGATGTCAAGAGGTTTGTTGACAAGTGTCGAATTTTTCAGCATTCGAAGGGGCGGAAGCAAAATGCAGGGTTTTATCAGCCATTGCCCATACCCGAGAGGCCACGGGAGGCGATAAGCATGGATTTTGTGTTAGGACTGTCGAGGACGCAAAGAGGGGTTGATTCCATCTTTGTGGTGGTGGACAGGTTTTCAAGGATGGCACATTTTATTCCATTCTAGAAAACCAGTGATGTGACTCACATCGCGAATTTGTTTTTCAAAGAGGTTATTAGACTTCATGGATTACCGAGAAAGTCTCGGATAGGGATACGAAATTCATAGGTCATTTTTGGAGGACACTATGGAAGAAGCTAGGAACTAACTTGGCGTTTATTTCAGCTTATCATCCACAGACAGATGGGCAAACAGAGGTGGTGAACAGAAGTCTAGGGGACTTTCTAAGAAGCTTGGTGACAGAGCACCATGGCAACTGGGACAATATATTGCCACAGGAAGAATTTGCGTACAATGATTCAGTGAATCGGAGTACAGGTTGTATATGGGATGGAGTCGAGAGGAGTGTATGAACTGTGAGATTCAGAACAGACTGCGACTAGCAGTTCTAGTGCAAAGGAATTCGCTGAGGAGATGAAGGAACTTCACAGCAAGGTGAAGTAGCGACTGCAAGATTCAAATCAGGAATACAAGCACAGAGCAGATCAACATTGGAGACAACTTCATTTTGAAGTTGGTGATCTGGTTCTGGCACACTTGAGGAAAGAAAGGTTCCCAAGGGGAACATATAATAAATTGAATATGAAGAAAATTGGGCCATGCATGGTCCTGAAGAAATTCGGAGAAAATGCTTATGAGATCAAATCGCCAGATGGCATCGGAATATCTCTGATATTTAATATTGCAGATTTATATCGATACAGAGCTGGAAAAGCAGAAACTGCAATTGAGGAAACAATGATCCAGTGGCAGAAGCAGATGCCTATAGTAGAAAATCCACAGATGGAGTGCATACTGGACAAGCGAGTGGGTAAGAAAACCAGGCGAAAGTAGTATTTCGAGTACCTGGTCAAGTGGAAGAATCACCCAGTGGAAGATGCGAGCTGGGAAAATGAAGCGGTGATACAGAAGCATGGACAGACCATACAGGAGCTCATGGACAGGATCCCATGAAAATTTTCAAGCCGAGGAGTATGATGCAGGAGCATCGACCAACACATCAAATGAGCCAGCACATCGAGCGGAAGGTAGCTGGATAAGCCAGCACACATTTTGGAAATACTTTGGGAATGTTGCGTAATCTTAAATGAATCATTTAAGAGATGACGCACTTGTATTGTAATGGACCCTGAGGGGATAAACTCTCGTCCTTAGGTAGATGAGGCATTTATTAAATTTAATGTAAAGTAGGTAGAATATTTAAGTCTAGATTTGATAGTTTAGAGTTCGAGAGGGAAACTGGATATAGACACCCTCCTTTGTACATTGTAACATTATTGAAGTAGGAGAGTAGAAGAGAGCAAGCAGAGAGCTCTGCATAGAACATCCATGTATAGATATTGAATTAATAGAAGAAAGATTTGATTCAATTCCATGGTTATGTGTCTATTCTCTGTGCATTGATATTATGCTCATGAACGTTTACTTCCNATTGTTGTTCAGAGGCAATCAACTGTGTATTCCAATTTGCTCCATGAGGGAGAACTTGGTGAAGGAAAAACACAGCGGTGGATTGGCAGGGCACTTTGGTCACGACAAAACATTCCCAAAGCTGAGCGAATCATATTTTTGGCAAGGCAAGTGAGCAGATGTCAAGAGGTTGGTTGACATGTGTCAAATTTGTCAGCATTCAAAGGGGCGGAAGCAGAATGCAGGGTTTTATCAGCCGTTGCCCATACCCGAGAGGCCATGGGAGGCGATAAGCATGGATTTTGTGTTAGGACTGTTGAGGACGCAGAGAGGGGTTGATTCCATCTTTGTGGTGGTGGACAGGTTTTCAAAGATGGCACATTTTATTCCATGCTAGAAAACCAGTGATGTGACTCACATCGTGAATTTGTTTTTCAAAGAGGTTATTAGACTTTATGGATTACCGAGAAAGTCTCGGATAGGGATATGAAATTCATAGGTCATTTTTGGAGGACGCTATGGAAGAAGCTAGGAACTAACTTGGCGTTTAGTTTAGCTTATCATCCGCAGATGGATGGGCAAACATAGGTGGTGAAAATAAGTCTAGGGGACTTTCTAAGAAGCTTGGTGACAGAGCACCATGGCAGCTAGGACAATATATTGCCACAGGCAGAATTTGCGTACAATGATTCAGTGAATCAGAGTACAAGTCAGAGTCCATTTCAGGTTGTATATGGGATGCAGTCGAGAGGAGTGTCTAAACTGTGAGATTCAGAACAGACTGCGACTAGCAGTTCTAGTGCAGAGTAATTTGCCGAGGAGATTAAGGAACTTCACAGCAAGGTGAAGCAACGACTCCAAGATTCAAATCAGGAATACAAGCGCAGAGTAAATCAGCATTGGAGACAACTTCATTTTGAAGTTGGTGATCTGGTTCTGGCACACTTGAGGAAAGAAAGGTTCCCAAGGGGAACATATAATAAATTGAATATGAAGAAAATTGGGCCATGYAGTGTCCTGAAGAAATTCAGAGAAAATGCTTATGAGATCGAATTGCCAGATGGCATCAGAATATCTCTGATATTTAATATTGCAGATTTATATCCATACAGAGCTGGAGAAGCAGAAACTGCAACTGAGGAACTGGTGATCCATTGGCAGAAGCAGATGCCTATAGTAGAAAAGCCACAGATGGAGTTCATACTGGACAAGCGAGTGGGTAAGAAAACCAGGCGAAAGCAGTATTTCGAGTACTTGGTCAAGTGAAAGAATCACCCAGTGGAAGATGCCAGCTGGGAAAATGAAGCGATGATACAGAAGCATGGACAGACCATGCAAGAGCTCATGGACAGGAGCCCATTAAAATTTTCAAGCCGAGGAGTATGATGCANTGTATTCCAATTTGCTCCATGAGGGAGAACTTGGTGAAGGAAAAACATAGCGGTGGATTGGTAGGGCACTTTGGTCACGACAAAACATTCGCAAAGCTGAGCGAATCATATTTCTAGCCAAGTAAGTGAGAATATGTCAAGAGGTTTGTTGACAAGTGTCGAATTTTTCAGCATTCGAAGGGGTGGAAGCAAAATGCAGGGTTTTATCAGCCATTGCCCATACCCGAGAGGCCACGGGAGGCGATAAGCATGGATTTTGTGTTAGGACTACCGAGGACGCAAAGAGGGGTTGATTCCATCTTTGTGGTGGTGGACAGGTTTTCAAGGATGGCACATTTTATTCCATTCTAGAAAACCAGTGATGTGACTCACATCGCGAATTTGTTTTTCAAAGAGGTTATTAGACTTCATGGATTACCGAGAAAGTCTCGGATAGGGATATGAAATTCATAGGTCATTTTTGGAGGACGCTATGGAAGAATCTAGGAACTAACTTGGCATTTAGTTCAGCTTATCATCCACAGACAGATGGGAAAACAGAGGTGGTGAACAGAAGTCTAGGGGACTTTCTAAGAAGCTTCGTGACATAGCACCATGGCAGCTGGGACAATATATTGCCACAGGCAGAATTTGCGTACAACGATTCAGTGAATCGGAGTATAGGTTGTATATGGGATGCAGTCGAGAGGAGTGTCTGAACTGTGAGATTCAGAATAGACTGCGACTAGCAGTTCTAGTGCAGAGGAATTCGCTCAAGAGATGAAGGAACTTCACAGCAAGGTGAAGTAGCGACTGCAAGATTCAAATCAGGAATACAAGTGCAGAGAAGATCAACATTGGAGACAACTTCATTTTGAAGTTGGTGATCTGGTTATGGCACACTTGAGGAAAGAAAGGTTCCCAAGGGGAACATATAATAAATTGAATATGAAGAAAATTGGGCCATGCATGGTCCTGAAGAAATTCAGAGAAAATGCTTATGAGATCAAATCGCCAGATGGCATCGGAATATCTCTGATATTTAATATTGCAGATTTATATCCATACAGAGCTGGAAAAGCAGAAACTACAATTGAGGAACCAGTGATCCAGTGGCAGAAGCAGATGCCTATAGTAGAAAATCCACAGATGGAGTGCATATTGGACAAGCGAGTGGGTAAGAAAACCAGGCGAAAGCAGTATTTCAAGTACCTCGTCAAGTGGAAGAATCACCCAGTGGAAGATGCCAGCTGGGAAAATGAAGCGGTGATACAGAAGCATGGACAGACCATACAGGAGCTCATGGAAAGGATCCCATTAAAATTTTCAAGCCGAGGAGTATGATGCAGGAGCATCGACCAACACATCAAACGAGCCAGCACATCGAGCGGAAGGTAGCTGGATAAGCCAGCACACATTTTGGAAATACTTTGGGAATGTTGCGTAATCTTAAATGAATCATTTAAGAGACGACGCACTTGTATTGTAATGGACCCTGAGGGGATAATCTCTCGTCCTTAGGTAGANTCCATGAGGGAGAACTTGGTGAAGGAAAAACACAGCGGTGGATTGGCAGGGCACTTTGGTCACGACAAAACATTCGCAAAGTTGAGCGAATCATATTTTTGGCCAGGCAAGTGAGAAGATGTCAAGAGGTTTGTTGACAGGTGTCGAATTTGTCAGCATTGGAAGGGGCAGAAGCAGAATGGAGGGTTTTATCAGCCATTGCCCATACCCGAGAGGCCACGGGAGGCGATAAGCATGGATTTTGTGTTAGGACTGCCGAGGACGCAAAGAGGGGTTGATTCCATCTTTGTGGTGGTGGACAAGTTTTCAAAGATGGCACATTTTATTCCATGCTAGAAAACCAGTGATGTGACTCACATCGCGAATTTGTTTTTCAAAGAGGTTATTAGACTTCATGGATTACCGAGAAAGTCTCGGATAGGGATACGAAATTCATAGGTCATTTTTGGAGGACGCTATGGAAGAAGCTAGGAACTAACTTGGCATTTAGTTCAGCTTATCATCCGCATACGGATGGGAAAACAGAGGTGGTGAACAGAAGTCTAGGGGACTTTCTAAGAAGCTTGGTGACAGAGCACCATGGCAGCTGGGACAATATATTGCCACAGGCATAATTTGCGTACAATGATTTAGTGAATCGAAGTACAGGTCAGAGTCCATTTCAGGTTGTATATGGGATGCAGTCGAGAGGAGTGTCTGAGCTGTGAGATTCAGAACAGAATGCGACTAGCAGTTCTAGTGCAAAGGAATTCACTGAGGAGATGAAGCAACTTCACAGCAAGGTGAAGCAGCGACTGCAAGATTCAAATCAGGAATACAAGCGCAGAGAAGATCAGCATCGGAGACAACTTCAGTTTGAAGTTGGTGATCTAGTTCTGGCACACTTGAGGAAAGAAAGGTTCCCAAGGGGAACATATAGTAAATTGAATATGAAGAAAATTGGGCCATGCAGGGTCCTGAAGAAATTCGGAGAAAATGCTTATGAGATCGAATTGCTAGATGGCATCGGAATATCTCCGATATTTAATATTGCAGATTTATATCCATACAAAGCTGGAGAAGCAGAAACTGCAACTGAGCAACCAATGATCTAGTGGCAGAAGCAGATACCTATAGTAGAAAATCCACAGATGGAGTGCATACTGGACAAGCGAGTGGGTAAGAAAACCAGACGAAAGTAGTATTTCGAGTACCTGGTCAAGTGGAAGAATCACCCAGTGGAAGATGCCAGCTGGGAAAATGAAGCGGTGATACAGAAGCATGGACAGACCATGCAGGAGCTCATGGACAGGAGNAAGTTTTCAAAGATGGCACATTTTATTCCATGCTAGAAAACCAGTGATGTGACTCACATCGCGAATTTGTTTTTCAAAGAGGTTATTAGACTTCATGGATTACCGAGAAAGTCTCAGATAGGGATACGAAATTCATAGGTCATTTTTGGAGGACGCTATGGAAGAAGCTAGAAACTAACTTGGCATTTAGTTCAGCTTATCATCCGCATACGGATGGGCAAACAGAGGTGGTGAACAGAAGTCTAGTGGACTTTCTAAGAAGCTTGGTGACAGAGCACCATGGCAGCTGGGACAATATATTGCCACAGGCAGAATTTGCGTACAACGATTTAGTGAATCGAAGTACAGGTCAGAGTCCATTTCAGGTTGTATATGGGATGCAGTCGAGAGGAGTGTCTGAACTGTGAGATTCAGAACAGACTGCGACTAGCAGTTCTAGTGCAAAGGAATTCACTGAGGAGATGAAGCAACTTCACAGCAAGGTGAAGCAGCGACTGCAAGATTCAAATCAGGAATACAAGCGCAGAGCAGATCAGCATCGGAGACAACTTCAGTTTGAAGTTGGTGATCTAGTTCTGGCAAACTTGAGGAAAGAAAGGTTCCCAAGGGGAACATATAGTAAATTGAATATGAAGAAAATTGGGCCATGCAGGGTCCTGAAGAAATTCGGAGAAAATGCTTATGAGATCCAATTGCTAGATGGCATCGGAATATCTCCGATATTTAATATTGCAGATTTATATCCATACAAAGCTGGAGAAGCAGAAACTGCAACTGAGGAACCAGTGATCCAGTGGCAGAAGCAGATGCCTATAGTAGAAAATCCACAGATGGAGTGCATACTGGACAAGCGAGTGGGTAAGAAAACCGGACGAAAGTAGTATTTCGAGTACCTGGTCAAGTGGAAGAATCACCCAGTGGAAGATGCCAGCTGGGAAAATGAAGCGGTGATACAGAAGCATGGACAGACCATGTAGGAGCTCATGGACAGGAGCCCATTAAAATTTTCAAGCCGAGGAGTATGATGCAGGAGCATCGACCAACACATCAAACGAGCCAGCACATCGAGCGGAAGGCAGCTGGATAAGCCGRCACACATTTTGGAAATACTTTGGGAATGTTGCGTAATCTTAAATGAATCATTTAAGAGACGACGCACTTGTATTGTAATGGACGGGGATAAACTCTCGTCCTTAGGTAGATGAGGCATTTATTAAATTTAATGTAAAGTAGATAGAATATTTAAGTCTAGATTTGATAGTTTAGAGTTTGAGAGAGAAACTGGATATAGACACCCTCCTTTGTACATTGTAGCATTATTGAAGTAGGAGAGTAGAAGAGAGCAAGCATAGAGCTGTGTATAGAACATCCATGTATAGATATTGANGAAATTCATAGGTCATTTTTGGAGGACGCTATGGAAGAAGCTAGGAACTAACTTGGCGTTTAGTTCAGCTTATCATCCGCATACGGATGGGCAAACAGAGGTGGTGAACAGAAGTCTAGGGGACTTTCTAAGAAGCTTGGTGACAGAGCACCATGGCAGCTGGGACAATATATTGCCACAGGCAGAATTTGCGTACAATGATTCAGTGAATCGGAGTACAGGTCAGAGTCCATTTCAGGTTGTATATGGGATGCAGTCGAGAGGAGTGTCTGAACTGTGAGATTCATAACAGGCTGCGACTAGCAGTTCTAGTGCATAGGAATTCGCTGAGGAGATGAAGGAACTTCACAGCAAGGTGAAGCAGTGACTGCAAGATTCAAATCAGGAATACAAGCGCAAAGCAAATCAGCATTGGAGACAACTTCATTTTGAAGTTGGTGATCTGGTTCTGGCACACTTGAGAAAAGAAAGGTTCCCAAGGGGAACATATAATAAATTGAATATGAAGAAAATTGGGCCATGCAGGGTCCTGAAGAAATTTGGAGAAAATGCTTATGAGATCGAATTGCCAGATAGCATCGGAATATCTCCGATATTTAATATTGCAGATTTATATCCATACAGAGATGGAGAAGTAGAAACTGCAACTGAGGAACCAATGATCTAGTGGCAGAAGCAGATGCCTATAGTAGAAAAGCCACAGATGGAGTGCATACTGGACAAGCGAGTGGGTACGAAAACCAGGCGAAAGCAGTATCTCGAGTACCTGGTCAAGTGGAGGAATCACCCAGTGGAAGATGCCAGCTGGGAAAATGAAGCGATGATACAGAAGCATGGATAGACCATGCAGGAGCTCATGGACAGGAGCCCATTAAAATTTTCAAGCCGAGGATTATGATGCAGGAGCATCGACCAACACATCAAATGAGCCAACACATCGAGCGGAAGGCAGCTAGATAAGCCAACACACATTTTGGAAATACTTTGGGAATGTTGCGTAATATTAAATGAATCATTTAAGAGACGACGCACTTGTATTGTAATGGACCTTGAGGGTATAGAATCTCGTCCTTAGGTAGATGAGGCATTTATTAAATTTAATGTAAAGTAGATAGAATATTTAAGTCTAGATTTGATAGTTTAGAGTTTGAGACGAAAACTGGATATAGACACCCTCCTTTGTACATTGTAACATTATTGAAGTAGGAGAGTAGAAGAGAGCAAGCAGAGAGCTGTGTATAGAACATCCATGTATAGATATTGAATTAATAGAAGAAATATTTGATTCAATTCCATGGTTATGTTTCTATTCTCTGTGCATTGATATTATGCTCATGAACGTTTACTTCCTGTCATAGATTTGCTTTTATATGTTGTGTATGTGATTTCATGGTTGAATTGAAGTCTAAAGGAGACAAGGAATTAGTTTCAATTGNGATGGGCAAACAGAGGTGGTGAACAGAAGTCTAGGGGACTTTCTAAGAAGCTTGGTGACAGAGCACCATGGCAGCTGGGACAATATATTGCCACAGGCAGAATTTGCGTACAATGATTCAGTGAATCGGAGTACAGGTCAGAGTCCATTTCAGGTTGTATATGGGATGCAGTCGAGAGGAGTGTCTGAACTGTGAGATTCATAACAGGCTGCGACTAGCAGTTCTAGTGCATAGGAATTCGCTGAGGAGATGAAGGAACTTCACAGCAAGGTGAAGCAGTGACTGCAAGATTCAAATCAGGAATACAAGCGCAAAGCAAATCAGCATTGGAGACAACTTCATTTTGAAGTTGGTGATCTGGTTCTGGCACACTTGAGAAAAGAAAGGTTCCCAAGGGGAACATATAATAAATTGAATATGAAGAAAATTGGGCCATGCAGGGTCTTGAAGAAATTCAGAGAAAATGCTTATGAGATCGAATTGCCAGATAGCATCGGAATATCTCCGATATTTAATATTGCAGATTTATATTCATACAGAGATGGAGAAGCAGAAACTGCAACTGAGGAACCAATGATCTAGTGGCAGAAGAAGATGCCTATAGTAGAAAAGCCACAGATGGAGTGCATACTGGACAAGCGAGTGGGTACGAAAACCAGGCGAAAGCAGTATTTCGAGTACCTGGTCAAGTGGAAGAATCACCCAGTGGAAGATGTCAGCTGGGAAAATGAAGCGATGATACAGAAGCATGGATAGACCATGCAGGAGCTCATGGATAGGAGCCCATTAAAATTTTCAAGCCGAGGAGTATGATGCAGGAGCATCGACCAACACATCAAATGAGCCAGCACATCGAGCGGAAGGCAGCTGGATAAGCCAGCACACATTTTGGAAATACTTTGGGAATGTTGCGTAATATTAAATGAATCATTTAAGAGACGACGCACTTGTATTGTAATGGACCTTGAGGGTATAGAATCTCGTCCTTAGGTAGGTGAGGCATTTATTAAATTTAATGTAAAGTAGATAGAATATTTAAGTCTAGATTTGATAGTTTAGAGTTCGAGACGGAAACTGGATATAGACACCCTCCTTTGTACATTGTAACATTATTGAAGTAGGAGAGTAGAAGAGAGCAAGCAGAGAGCTGTGTATAGAACATCCATGTATAGATATTGAATTAATAGAAGAAAGATTTGATTCAATTCCATGGTTATGTTTCTATTCTCTGTGCATTGATATTATTCTCATGAACGTTTACTTCCTGTCATAGATTTGCTTTTATATGCTGTGTATGTGATTTCATGGTTGAATTGAAGTCTAAAGGAGACAAGGAATTAGTTTCAATTGTTTCTCTATCTTGAACCAGAGAATTCCTGCAAGGAGTGCAGTTGAATCGTCCGCAAGGAGTGCGTTGACTGAAGGGTTCAAATAGAGGTAACTTTGTTCTAAGTTCCCAGAAGTGCAGATTGGGAATCGGAGCCGTGCAAGGAGTGCACAGGCCAAGTGAAGTCTCAGAGTTGCAATTCTGAGCAAATTACTAAAAGACTACTGCTGCAGGAGTGCGCAGGGTCGAAAGACTTCAACACTTAGAGAAAGTTGAAGATTTGCCGCAAGGAGTGTGTGCAAGAGATTTCCAANTCTATCTTGAACCAGAGAATTCCTACAAGGAGTGTAGTTGAATCGTCCGCAAGGAGTGCGTCGACTGAAGGGTTCAAATAGAGGTAACTTTGTTCTAAGTTCCCAGAAGTGCAGATTGGGCATCGGAGTCGTGCGAGGAGTGCACAGGCCAAGTGAAGTCTCAGAGTTGCGATTATGAGCAAATTACTAAAAGACTACTACTGCAAGAGTGCGCAGGGTCAAAAGACTTCAACACTTAGAGAAAGTTGAAGATTTGCCGCAAGGAGTGTGTGCAATAGATTTCCAAGAAGATTGAAGTCTTGGAAAAGTTTAGGAAGGAGTAAGCCTTCGAATTCATCGAAAGGATAAGCGCAGGGAAGTTTCCATTGAAAGTTTAGAGGAAGCGTCACAGGTTGGCGAGTAGACAATGAGTCTCATGGAGAGACATTTCTTCCTTTCTTGGAATCGTATGAGGAAGAAAGGACGGTCAAAATCCTTCAGGGAGATTTCGCAAAGTTCTGAGGACCGTTGGATCAGACAGAGGCGCAAGGGGATTTTCGACACGGACGTCTGGAGGTCTTAAGCTCGGGAGGAGTAGAGCATTGATACAAGTCGGCTAGGTGTTGTATCATTCACGAGATCGCTTATCGGGTCTCATGAGGAAAGTGTTGGAGAGTTGTCAGCGGTAGCCGCGNGACGTCTGGAGGTTTTAAGCTCGGGAGGAGCAGAGCATCGATACAAGTCGGCTAGGCATTGTATCATTCGCGAGATTGCTTATCGGGTCTCGTGAGGAAAGTGTTGGAGAGTTGTGAGCGGGAGTCGCGAAGTCGCAATGTGCGACATCCTAACGGTGACGTAAGTCGTGTGGGACCGCAGGAGTAGTGGAAGACAGGTGGCATACACCCTCGGAGGTTTGACGTCTCAGGCATCGGTAGTCGATGAGAAAACTATCTAACCTCGCGAGAAGTGAAGTCACGAGATAGCAATATTCCGAGTATCGGCACCTCAGGCCTCGAGAGTCGAGGTAGAATTCATTTGGTTGCGCGGGTGACAAAGTTGCAAGGGAGCGAGATCGCGAGTTGTCGGCACCTCGGTGTATCGTGTATCGGAGGTTGGGACCCCGAGTGCTCAGTGTCACGAGCAGCGAAGGCGCGATAGAGCGAAGTCCCGATAACGGAGGAAGAAGTCAGCGTTGACCGACACATCGAGTCTCGGGGATTCGAGAGCCCAAAATATAGATAGTGAACTCGCGAACCGCGAAGTTCCGATCCTCCGATAAATCAAGGAAGGAGGGTCGTGTGGAAAGAACTGTGGGTACAAATTTCCTGATCAGGAAATAGAAGAGTCTTGGAGCTCTTCGGGCCATTGAAGGAGAAGGTACCGAGGGAGCGATCATGCTCGAGGAGTGCGGTTGGCGTCAGAGTGGTATCAGAGCCGGAATACTCTTTGTTTTCTATAGCAGAGAGAGAAAATTTCACCATGCTGCCCAGAAGAGAAAGACAGTCACCCGGCCCAGAAGATAGGGAGGTGAGAAGAAGAGGCAGGTTGGCAAGGAATCCAGAGATGGAAAGGTAGATACGAGATCTTCGAGCAAGGCTTGAAGAAATGGAAATAACACAAAGACGCACAGCTGGTGCAGGGGATCTAAGTGATTTCGAAGGTGAAGCTGAAGCTGAACCACAAGGAGAAGTTGCAGCTGAAAATGCAGCAAACAAGCGATTAATTAAAGCTATCACTCGTATGAGTTCAAAGACGAAAATGGACATTCCAGCTTACGAAGGAAGTCTGGATGAAGAAGAGTTGTTGGATTGGATTAGGGCTCTTGACACCTACTTCAATTATGAGGATATCAAAGAGGATAAAAAGGTGAGGCATGCTGTCACAAAGTTGAAGGGACACGTAGCATTANCGGTAGTCGATGAGAAAACTATCTAACCTCGCGAGAAGTGAAGTCACGAGGTAGCAATATTCCGAGTATCGGCACCTCGGGCCTCGAGAGTCGAGGTAGAATTCATTTGGTTGCGCGGGTGACAAAGTTGCAAGGGAGCGAGATCGCGAGTTGTCGGCACCTCGGTGTATCGTGTATCGGAGGTTGGGACCCCGAGTGCTCAGTGTCACGAGCAGCGAAGGCGCGATAGAGCGAAGTCCCGATAACGGAGGAAGAAGTCAGCGTTGACCGACACATCGAGTCTCGGGGATTCGAGATCCCAAAAGATAGATAGTGAACTCGCGAACCGCGAAGTTTCGATCCTTCGATAAATCAAGGAAGGAGGGTCGTGTGGAAAGAACTGTGGGTACAGATTTCCTGATCAGGAAATAGAAGAGTCTTGGAGCTCTTCGGGCCATTGAAGGAGAATGTACTGAGGGAGAGATCACGCTCGAGGAGTGCGGTTGGCGTCAGAGTGGTATCAGAGCCGGAATACTCTTTGTTTTCTATAGCAGAGAGAGAAAATTTCACCATGCCGCCCAGAAGAGAAAGACAGTCACCCGGCCCAGAAGATAGGGAGGTGAGAAGAAGAGGCAGGTCGGAAAGGAATCCAGAGATGGAAAGGTAGATACGAGATCTTCGAGCAAGGCTTGAAGAAATGGAAATAACACAAAGACGCACAGCTGGTGCAGGGGATCTAAGTGATTTTGAAGGTGAAGCTGAAGCTGAACCACAAGGAGAAGTTGCAGCTGAAGATGCAGCAAACAAGCGATTAATTAAAGCTATCACTCGTATGAGTTCAAAGATGAAAATTGACATTCCAGCTTACGAAGGAAGTCTGGATGCAGAAGAGTTGTTGGATTGGATTAGGGCTCTTGACACCTACTTCAATTATGAGGATATCAAAGAGGATAAAAAGGTGAGGCATGCTGTCACAAAGTTTAAGGGACACGTAGCATTATGGTGGGACGAGCTACAACCAGATAGACGTTCCAAGGGAAAGAAAAAGATCAAAATCTCGGATCGAATGATCACAAAGATGAAGCCAAAGTTCATCCCAAGGGACTACCAAATCAATCTGTTCAGGAGGATGCAAAACCTGAGACAGAAACTGATGACAGTGAAAGAATACACTGAGGAATTCTATCGACTGAACATCAGAGCAGGCCATCAGGAGAGTGATGATGAGAAGGTTGCTAGATACCTGAATGGTCTGAGATATGACATTCAGGATGAATTGAGCATGGTAGCCATAAGAAAGGTCAGTGAGGGCGAGGAAGAAGTCAGCCCAGAGGCAAGGCAGTTGCCCAAGTGAAATACCAAAATCCCAAGGAGGAATGGAAGAAACCTCAGGGTAAATTTGAGAGAGGTGGAACCTCACAGCGAGGACAACAATATGCTAAGTAGAGGGGACGGCATAATGAGCAGAGAGGAGATTATGCTGACACAAACACTTTTCCTCATACCAGAGGTAGAGGAAGAGGCCGAGGTGGAGTGATCACATGCTTCACGTGTGG
>JZKD02S1793842.1:41017-60061 GCA_000966675.3 Picea glauca | reverse complement strand
AGTTCCTGAAATATGTTTAATAACAAAAGTGAAATTTTGCATGTATTCCACCCATTTTACATATCTCTGATTCAACTTTTCCTGTTGAGTCACAAACTGTAGTGCGTGATTGTCACTGTATAAGACAATCTCTTTAGGAATTAAGTAATGCCTCCATTTCTTTAATGCCTATGCAATAGCATAAAAATCCTTATCATAAGTGGAGTATTTCACTTTCGCTTCATTCAGATTCTCGCTGAAGTATGCTATCAGCCTGTCTTCTTGACTCAAGACTGCCCCTATTGCAAATCCACTTGCATTGCATTTCACTTGGAATGTCTTCTGGAAATTCGACAACACCAGGATTGGTTGTTCCGTGATCTTCCTCTTCAATAGGTTAAAACTCTTCTCAGCTTCTTTCGTCCAGTGAAAAGATTTATGTATTTTCTTCACTGTATCCATCATTGCTGCACTAATTCCACTGAAATTCCCGATGAACTTTTGGTAGAAACTAGCCAATCCGTGAAAACTTCTCACCTCAAATATGCTCTTTGGTGATGGTCAATTCTTGATCACTTCCACCTTATCTGGGTCCATCCTCAAATTGTCTGCAGAAATAACAAATCCCAAGTAAATGAGTTATGTCTTCATGAATGAGGATTTCTTCATGTTTATGAGCAGCTTCTCTTGCTGTAATCTCTTCATCATTGTAGCCAAATGCTTCAAATGCTCCGCTGCTGTTTTAATGAAAACCAGTATGTCGTCTAAATACACAATGACAAATTTTTCGATGAACTCCTTCAAGACTTCATTCATCAACCTCATGAAGGTACTCGGTGCATTTGTTAATCCAAACAACATAACAAGCCATTCATACAACCCTTCATTTGTTTTGAATGTTGTCTTCCATTCATCACCTTCTCTCATGCGAATCTGGTGATAACCACTTTTCAAATCAATCTTTGAAAAATATTTTGCTCCACTTAAGCAATCCATCAAATCATCCATCCTCGGCAATGGAAATCTATACCTGATGGTTATCTTGTTAATGGATCTTGAATCAGTACACATCCTACAACCTCCGTCTTTCTTCAGACTAAGTAATATTGGAACAACACATGGACTCAAGCTTTCTCTGACCAAACCTTTGCCTAACAAATCCTGGACTTGCCTTTTTATCTCTTCATTCTCTTGCGATGTCAATCTGTACGCGGATTTGTTTGGCAAACTAGCTCCTGGTATGAGATCAATATGATGACTCACACTTCTGATCGGTGGCAATGGATGAGGTAATTCGTCCACTACTATATCAGCGAACTCTTCCAGCAGTTCTTGAATTTCTTCTGGTAAATCATCCACTCTGGTGCTAGTCAGAACAATCTTCGGTTTTTAGACCACAATGAACTGTGGATCCTCCTTCTTCTTCACCTCTATAAGAAGTTCCTTCCCACTCATGAGAAGTACTATGTTTCTCACTTCCGGCCTCACCTCGTTATCTTTGATTGGAAGCAACATGTGTGTCCTCCCATTCTTCTCTAGGGTGTATGTGTTCATTCTCACATCATGAATCACATTTCTGTCATATTGCCATGGTCTACCTAGTAATATATGACAAACATCCATAGGAATGACATCACACAATATCTTATCATTATATCCTCCTATCTTAAACTCAATTAAACATTGTTTAGTGACAGTTACCTGGTGTCCCTTTTGTAGCCACGAAACTTTGTATGGGCTTGGATGATCAGTCGTCCCCAACTCCAACTTCTCTACCATCTCTGTAGAAACGAGATTATCCATGCTAACACTGTCTACAATGACCTTGCATACCCTATCCTTGGTTTTGCAAATAGTCTGAAAAAGTCTATTTATCTGGACTAAACTCTCCACCTCCTTTTCTGGTGTCAAAAGAACCTTTTGCATCATCAACGATCTTCCACCTTCAACATCTTTTGCCTCAACGTTTCACCCTTGTGCTTTGGAGATGTGGGCTTCTCCACCCTCTTTATTTTTATCAGGACACTCATAAGACTCGTGCTCATTATTTCCACATGTGAAGCATTTTATCACTCCACCTCTTCCTCTTCCTCTACCTCTAGTACGAGGAAAAGTATTATTATCAGCATAATCTCCTCTCTGCTCAGTATGTTGTCCTTGCTGTGAACTTCCACCCCTCTCTATTCGAGTCTGAGGTTTCTTCTAGTCTTCCTTGGGATTCTAATTTTTATCTTGGACAACTGATTTTCCCTTGGCTTGACTTCTACCTTTGCCTCTCTGACCTTGCTTTCGGCTCAACTTCTCTTCCGCTTTCAGAGCCATCTGATAAGCATCTTCCATCGTTCAAATGGTTGCCATGCTCGTCTCATCCTGGATGTCATATCTCAGGCCATTCATGTATCTGGCAACTTTTTCATCATCACTCTCCCGATGACCTGCCCTGATGTTCAGTTTATAGAATTCCTCAGTGTATTCTTTCACTATCATCAACTTTTGTCTCAGGTTTTGCATTCTCCTGAACAGAGTAATTTGATAATCCTTGGGGATGAATTTTTCTTTCATCTTTGAAATCATCCTATCCTAGCTTTTGATCTTCTGCTTGCCCTTGCAGCGTTTATCAGCTTGTATTTCATCCCACCACAATGCTGCATGTCCCTTCAACCTTGTGACAACATGCTTGAATTTCTTGTCTTCTTCTACATCTTCATAGTCAAAGTGTGTGTCTAGAGCTCTAATCCAATCTAGAAGCTCCTATGCATCTAGGTTTCCCTCATAAACTGGAATTTCCATTTTCACTCTTGCACCTATTCTGGTAATAGCTCTGATGAAACGTTCGTCTAATGCATCTTCAGCTACAACATCTTCTTCACGTTTAACCTCAAATTCACTTTCAGAATCACTAAGATCCCCTACACTGACTGTTTGTCTTTGCGTTGTCTCTGTGTCTTTGAGTCTAGCTCGTAGATCATGCATCTCTCTCTCTATGAATGGGTTTTCCATCTGCCTGCCTCTTCTTCTTGACATTTCCCTATCCTCTGGATCAAGTGATTGCATGTCCCTTCTCCTTGGTGGCATGGTGAATTCTTCTTCTTCTCTGCTATAGAAATCAAAGAACCTTTCGATGCTCTGATACCATAAACTGACACAGCCCCACCCCTTGCCTTGGCAAAAGGTCTCTGCACTGACCTCCCAATCTTTAAGGATCGTTCAAAGTTCACCCTCGAGCCAGAGTGGCTCCTTCGATTCTCCCCCGGAATCTTTATTTAAATTTGGCCCACAAGTCTTTTTCGACACCTTACAACCTTTAGGTCCGACTCCTTCTCCATTTACAACAGAAAGTAACAATCAGGTTTCAGGGTTTCGAATGTCGAAATGTATTGAACCCTTTGTCCACAGAATCCCCGATTTCCCGATTATCGATTTTCTGATTAATGACTCTTCCTTTCGGGAAATTTCCCAAAAGCTTCGATCTTGGCCACGCATACTCAAGGACTGACGGTCCTCGCCACTTCAAGTTTTCACCGTAGAAATTCCCAATGCCTCATTATGATGAGATGACGTCAGCTGGGTCCCACATGGAGCTCTCTTTTTTTTTTTGGAAAATTGGACTTCGTGATTCCGAATTGCAAGTCCCCCTTGTCTCTAGGATTCATGAAATGTCAATCTCCGACTTTCTTCAAATTTTTGACACGCATCCCAACTGATGGAAGACTCAGATCGATTCCGATATTTTCACTATGAAAATTCCCGATCACTCATCCTCGTGACTCCCAATTTTACAAATGCTGAAATTTCGATGGCCTCGCCTCTCGTCGGAACTTTCCTCCTCCCGTTCACAAAGCTTAAACTTCGTGCAACTCTTGGTCAATCCAATGGCTGACGGATATCTATGTGAAGATTGGACGGCCCACAACCTCTTGAGCTTGAACTCTGGATGCAGCCGTAACCTCCTCGCTTCTCTGGCAGATCTGACGGCTGGCAGGATTTTGCTAATCCTTCCCACAGATTCTTCACCGTTGATCTCTTCCCTTTTATAATTTCTCCAAATGATCTGAGTGTTCCTCCCCAACTTCTCCACCACGTGCAAACTTATGATGCCTTTCTTAATACTTCCAGTCGCAACTTCTCTGCACTATCCTTAAATGGATTAGAAGGCCTTATCCCTCCTGAGCTTTCTCACAACTCTAAGGTTTAAAGAATATTCTTGCGTGCACTCCTTGTGGAAACCTTCAGATACTTTCAAATGTTGAATACTTCAACTTCTGCACATGCTTGCAACAACAATCCTATGATATTTTTCTCAGGTTCGCAACCCTGGGACTCTCCTTGTCCTGCGCACTCCTTGCACGACTCCTATGCCCAACTGCACTCTTAACGAATGAGAACGAAAGCTACCCTATCTGAACCTTCTGTCAACGTATTCCTTGCAGACAATTCAACTGCACTCCTTGTAGGAATCCTTGTTTAGATAGAGAAACAATTGAAACTCATTCCATCTTCCTTTCAGACTTCAAACTTAACCATGAAATCATATACACAACATCTAAAGAAAATTTATAACAAGAAGCAAACATTCATGAGAATATCATTCAACATCAATACACAGAGAACAAACACAAACCCATGAATTTGAATCAACCTCTTTTTATTAATCCAAATATCTATACATGGGTGTTCTTACACAACTCTCTGCTTGCTCCTATGCTCTTCTCAGCAATGCTCATAATCATGTTACAATAAACAATGAGGGTGTCTATATCCCATTTCCCTCTTGCGCTCTCAAACAATCTAATCTAGAATTAAATTCTATCTACCTGCATTAACTACTTTAAATGTCTTCTACCTACTAAGGATGAGAGTGAGTTTCTCAAGGTCCATTTACATTATACAAGTGCGCTTTCGCTTAAATGACCCATTTAAGATGGCACAACAATCTAAGGGAATTTAAAAATTTGTGCTAGCGCTTGCCCAACTATCCTTTGCTTCCGCGCTGGCTCACTTGACACTGACGATGCTCCTACATCAGTTGTCATTGATTTCAAAAGATGTGATGGGTGCATTTGAAGAAGTCTACAAGAAGCCCCAGAGGTGTGGTCATGAAGCCAAAAGTTGTTTGAGGAATAAATAAATGGAGGAAAATGTAAATACATGTAACACACTCATCAATGGATAGTCCTTGTCATGTTGTTTCCAACAATAGGTGTTACGTCACGTAGTTCCTCAGGGTTGAGGAGTTATGAGGTCATGAAGTTGAAATCTATGAAGAATTGTTAATAAGCCCCTAAATGGTTGCAACAAGAAGTTACAAGTGATTAATTAAAGGGTAAAGTGGTTATAACAATAAAGTGAACGTAGGCCCTTAATTTAAGGAAATAATTCACTTTGAAAAGGTATAAATACACCTCAAGAAGTATATCATTTGTACATTCACTTACACAAGTTTATTGAATATATTCTAAGTGAGAAAGTGATATATTGGAAAATCTGAAATGACGAATCTAGGGAAACAAAAGAGTAAGGATTGTGAAATTTTTGGGATTGCAGGTGTGCAAGGGTTTTCTTAACAAAACCATAATTTAGCTGACCCCTGGGTTAGGATACTAGTGTCTCGCGAGGCATCCCCGTGGGTTGTATGACCCTCATCCCACAATGCCCCGCTAGTTGATTGATCTTAGTCCCACGAAGCTAAGAAACATTGGGGGAGGGTGCTAGTACCAAGTTATTGAGGTTGTGGAAGAGCTACATGTCTGTAATATTGTGTATCAAGTCAGCTATAGGCTTAAAGGTATGTCTATGTGGATGTTTTAAGGGTTACATGTTGATGATGTTATGTTGCATGCTTGAGGCATGTCTTTGGTATCTTGTTGAGACATTGTGACATGCTTGAGGCACATCTTATGTGCATGGTGTGAGGCATATGTTTGGTACATGTATGAGGTACATTTCTTGGTGATATTGATGCATGTTTGAGGCACTTCTTAAGTAGGTTATGGAACATGTTTGAGGTACAATCATTGGATGTTGTGGTACATTCTTGAGGCATGTCTTGGTTATGTTGGTACAAGTTGAGTCACATATTGGTATGTCATGGTACATTGTTACAAACATATCTTGGCTATATTGGTATCTGATTTGGTATATTTCATGGTGATGTTATCACATATTATAGTACTTGGTTGAGGTACTTCATTGATTATATCTTATGGTACATGGTGTATGGCATGATTGAGACATGTCATGAGTGATATGGTATATGTATGAGGCACATATAATAGTACATGGTTTATGGTATATCTTGGTACATGCATGATATGGTACATGGTTGTTTTACATGGTATGGTACATGTTCTAGTACATGGTTGATGTACATGGTATGATATGGGTTCTAGTATGTGGTTGATGCACATGTTATGGTATAGGTTTTGAGTTTATGATGATATGGTACATTGATAGAGGCAATTATTGGTGATCTTGGTACATGGTATGGTGATGGTTTTGGTATCCATGTGAGTGGATCTGGTTATACTTGGTTGATGATGGTATATCAGTGATAGTGGAAGTGAGAGTGACAATGATAGGTTGATGTGACAGTGAGAGTGACAATGACAGGTTGATGTGCCAGTGCCAGTGATAGTTTAGCTGATATATCATTGACAGTGGAAGTTATAGGTTGATCAATGGTAGTGACAATTTGAGTCTACACTTATATTTCAAGATGACAATATCGGAAAAGGAAAGGGGGTTTTAGCCTCCTTCAATTTGGTGTCAGAGAACTTAGGGAGTTGGATCTTCCTTAAGGTTGGATCCTATAAATCAGGGGGTCATATCCTCCTTCTGGTTGGAGCCAGAGAACATAGGGAGTCATAGCTTCCTTCAATTTGGAGCCTGTAAACTAGGGCATTGGAGCCTCCTTCAAGTTGTAGTTGGAGAACTTAGGGAGTTGTATATTCCTTCAAGTTAGAGATTGTAAATAGGGGGTTGGAGCCTCCTTCTAGTTGGTTCTCGAGAATTATGAATTTGGTACTTGTTATGAATGAAATCTTCATATATATAAGAAATAATTATGTGGTTTTCTCCCATTTTTCTTTCCATGTAAATTTTGGTGTACTGTGTATCTGTGGATATTTATTATGCACTGATGAATGATATTGTTTACGATGCAATAATACACTAAATACAGAAGTGATAAACTATTAAATACTAATGACAAAGTATATATAGTGATTGAAAGTGGTAAAAAGTGCTCATAATTATTCACCCCCCGTCTCAGTAATCCAACAATTAAAACCCAATGTTATGTAATGGAGCATCTAACTGTGGTTGAAGATTTATTAACACAATGTGTTCATCCCAATACACCATTACAAAAGAATCAATGTATGGAGTAAGAATGTCATTGATTACCTTCATAAATGTAGAATGTGCTTTGTGTAAACCAAATGGTATCACAATCCAGTGGCACAATCATTGTAGGGTTTGAATGTGGTATTTGACATATCATCCTCCTTTAATCAAATTTGGTGATAACCCAATTTTAAATCCATTTTGGTCAATAATCTATCATGTTGAATCTGATCAAATAAATAACCCATTCTTGGAAGGGAATGTCGGTTCTTGATAGTAATTCTATTAAGAGCTCTATATTTAACACATGTCCTCCATGTCCCATATTTCTTGGGAACTAACACAATCATTGATTCACATGGTGATATGACTTATAAATCTCTTTAGTAACTCATTTATTTAATTCCTCACTTGCTCTAACTCTAGGATGTATTACCTATACAACCCAATATTGGGTAATGGAGCATTTGTTTGTAAATGAATATCATGTTCCACATCATCCTTCTTTGGAATTCCTATTGGAACTTGGAATACTTATTTAAACTCTTCTTTAAAATCCTCTAATTTATTCCTTTACTTTTTTCAACAAGTTTCCTTTTATGGTTGAACCCCCATGGTGCTTACTCCTCCTTGTTTAGACATCAACACTAGTAAAAGAACTATTTTCTTTCATTTACCAACCTTTGGCTTGATTGACATGCCTAATGGAACAACCTCACATTTGATTTCATCGATATACTTGAAAGTAATAGAAAATATGAACTTACATTTATTTTTCACTTGCATATAGGTGTCTTTGACCATCCAATCCAATGTATATGGTTCAGAATGAGCATGAGTCTCCAAGACAACTTGTTGCACCAACGATTTGGAAATAAATTTTATCTAAAAAGTGGGATAAACAAGATTCAATGCCTTCTTATTTCTTATTTTAATCCTTAGTAGGAAGAGTCTTTGTCTTTCCTCCTCAATTTGTTTTTTTTCCCCTCTCTTTTTCCACCTTTAAGGATGAAATTTGTTCTTCGTTGGCCGCTTGCTTATTGCTAGATGATTTCCTTTTCTCTTTCAAGACTGATTTTATTTTTCTTGTGGATAGGTCTTCTTACACATACATGGCTAATTTTTCTTTAGCTATGATTGGTTTTTAATACTTGCAACTATTTTTTTACTTTTTTGGGGTTCATTTTGGGGATGGACATGTCAATTTTACACCTTTAAATTTCATTCTATCTCTTCACCTTCATCTTGAGTGGTCATTACTTGCTTCACATCATTGTTTATGTTTTTTATATGGATGAGTATGGATATTCCAACATGTCTCCTTTGTAATTCCATCTATGCTACAATGCTTGCAATGATGTTTTAGGTCTCTACATGCTTGAGGTGCATGCAAATGATTTTTCTTTCCTTACAAATATATTTGATTGTAATTTTCTATTCAAAATTGCTTATATTGATCCAATGATGGATGATTGGATGGAAATGATTCATATTTTTGGTTATTTTCCATCTATACATTGCTTCTTTTCATGGAAGCATCACCAAAATTATTTGGACAAGAACTATGACTAATGGCACAACATCACATGCATTTTCATTGATATACTTGGAAGTAATAGAAAATATGAACTCACATTTATTTTTCACTTGTATATTGGGATCTTTTATCAATCAATCCAGTGCATATACTTGAGGATGGGCATGGGTCTCCAAGCCAACTTGTTGCACCAATGATTCATAAATCATATTTTTCTCAAAATTGGGATCAACAAGAATCGATGCCTTTGTATTTATGATTTGAACCCTCAATAGGAACAATGTTTTTCTTTCCTTTTCAATTCTCTTTTATTTCCCCTTTATTTTTTACCTTAAGGATGATTTTTGTTCTTCATTGGAAGATTTCTCTTGGTCATTTATAGCTTATTTCTTTTTCTCTTTCCAGACTATTTTTTTTTTCTTGTGGATAGCTCTTCTTGCACATACATGACTGTTTTTTTTTAGTTGCGACTGATTTTTAATAATTGTAACTTATTTTTTCTTATATGGGGTTGATTGCAGGGCTAGACATGTGAATTTTGTTTACACCTCTAAATTGAATTCAATTTCGTCACCTTCACCTTGAGTGGTCATTGATTGCTTCACTGATTTGGTTTTGCTTATTAAATGGATATGAGGATGGAGCTTTTGAAATGTCTCCTTTGTATTCCCACTAATGATAGAATACCCACAATTATGTTTTGGGTATTTACATGCTTGATGTGCATGCACATGTTTTTTCCTATCCTTCGAAGAATATGTCATTGTAATTTTTTTTTTCAAATTTCTTATCTTGATCCAATGAAAACTAATTCAATGGAAATTCTCCATACCGTTGTTTATTTCCCATATCTATATAGTTTTTTTTCATGGAAGCATCATCAAAATCCTTTGGACAATAATTATGACTAATTGCACAATATCACATTCGATTTCATTAATATACTTGAAAGTAGTGGAAAATAAAAAATTATATTTCTTTATCTCTTGCATAATGGTCTCTTTTATCAACCAATCCAATGGATATGCTCAAGCACATACACTAGTCTCCCAACCAAGTTGTTGCGCCAATGATTTTTAAATCATATTTTTTTTTTCTGAAAAATTGGATCAATAAGAGTCGATACCTTCTTATTTATAATCTAAATCTTTAGTAGGAAGAGTATTTGTCTTTCTTCTTCCATTCTCTTTTTTCCCCTTTCTTTTAGCACCTTCAAGGTTGATTGTTGTTGATTGACATATTCCTCTTGCTCCTTGTTAGTCGATTTCTTTTTCTTTTTCAACATTGATTTTCTTTTGCTTGTGGATAAGTCTTCTATCATGTACATGCCTTATTTTTCTTTATCCGTGAACATTTTTAATAATTGCAATCATGTTTTCATATTTGGGGTTGATTTCAAGGCCAAAAATACCAATTTTACACCTCTAAATTGCATTCAGTTTCTTCACATTCAACTTGAGTGGTCATTGATTGCTTCATATTTGTTTTTATTTTTAGATGGATATAAGGATGGATCTTCCAGCATGTCTCCTTTTCATTTCCATTAATGTTACAATTCTTGAAATGATGTTTTGGGTCTCTTCATGCTTGAGGTGTCTTTGAAAATAATTTGATTGTAATATTTTATTTTGAAATTTCTTAATTGTGATCCAACGATGGTTGCTTGGATTGAAATGATCCAAAATTTTTCTTAGTCCCCATATCTATATAGCTTATTTTTATGGGAGCATCATCAAAATCATTTTGAAAATAATTATAACTTACCTCCTTACATGGAATTGTAATCTTCAAATATATTTTTATAGCATATCTATGAAAGTTTCTATAATTTGGTTGTGTACTCTTACATAGTTTGACCTCACTTTTTCCAAAACTATGCCATTTTATTTTATACCTATGCTCATGGCCTATTGGGTAGAAACTTCTTCTCATCATGGATATGAATTTTCCCAATTGGTTATTGGTAGCCTTGTTTTTATCTTTGAAGAATCCCACCATATTAAATCAACCAAGGGATCTTTAGTCTAGCATATGTATTTTTTTTATTATCTCCATAGTGACGTGATTTTGCATCTCCTATTTCTTATCCATTTACTCAATTTATTTGTAACTACTTGACCTTCATAAGAATCCAACTCAAATTTGAACCATGTTTTGAAGCGTGGAGGCTTCTTGAATGTCCCTATTCACTTGATCTTTTCTTGGTGGATGTTCTCTTGACTTGGTGGAGGCCGTTCTTCATATTTCTCTTGGACATGAGACATTGTCTTCGCTTCCTCTTAATTCACCACCAATTCTTCCATTAACTTCAGCAATTTTATTTTCATGCAAGAAAATTCTCCGCACAACTCTCCAATCTTTTGAATCTTGTTTAATAGGTGTCATACACTCTTCCTGCTACTCCCATTTGGTTGAGTATCACAAAATATTATTCTTACTACTGTAGCTCCATGAGTGATCTCTTATATCTGTTAATGCTTGAAACTGGAAGAGTTCCAAGGTAACTAGGGAAATTACTATGTCATCTTGTACAGTCTCTTTGTGGTTTGGATTTGTGTTTCCTAACCTCAGGGGAATCCCTATGCAATTTCGAAACAAAATTTGAACTTAAGAGACATAAAAATAAAACTTGAAATATGAGTGAAATTAGCCCATACAACAATTTATAATACAAATTTACACCTAATAATATAATTCTACCTTGTGAATAGTGCATATTTTATGTTAGAACACCTCAAATATGCTCTTAAAAGTGTATATCTAAGTGTTAAAATATATATAAAAAAAACTTTGAATTTGGAAATTAGTAACTATGGCCATAGTACCTTGAATTTTGTGGGTTATGGAGTAGAAAATCAATCAAGAGGGAGTAATCCCCAATGCTAATTGTTTTAGGAAATTCAATTGAAATAAGAAAACAAATGCAAAAATTGAGATATTTCCCCCAAACAAAATGTTATCTTTATCCCAAACATGCAAATACAAGGTTGGGAGAGATTGGCTTCAACTTCGAAGAACCCCATGGGATATGAAAATTTTTTCAAATAACTTTCTCTCAACAATACTTAAGGATAAATTCATGTGAACAATATAGGCGTGACATATAACTTTCACTTAAAAGTATACTCCTTCACACTCACTCAAATTAAAATTAGGGTACAAGGAGAAGAGAACTCAAGAAATCATAAATCTCAAGAACAAAAGGGACCCAATATACTAACGGCTTGGATTTGTACAAATAGCATCACTACGAATAGAAGAGATAAAGATAATAAAAAATCAAAGTCAAAATCCTCAATTGGGGTGCATGAGTAAGATAACAAGATTACACCTTGATAGACCAACTCCTGTTAAAAATAATCCTACACAAATGCGTTTTGTTTTAAGAATAACTAAGGTGTGTGAGAAATTCTCCATTATCCAAGAATAGCCTCCTCAACCCATGTGTCCAATCTCTAGATAAAAATATCCTATGTAAATAAGGAAACCCCACCAAAATCCTCCTCAAGTCATGTGCTCAATCCTTTGGAAAAAATAGCATGTGTAAATAAAGAAACTCTACTAAGAACCTTCTAAGAAAGCTACTCCAACTCATGTTCTCCATCCCAAGGTAAAAAATATCATGTGTATATAAGGAAATTTCACAAAAATCCTCAACCCATGTAAAATAGCATGTGGAAATAATGAAACTCCACCAAAAACTTTCCATAAAAGTTCCTCCAATTAATGTGCTCCATTTTTAGGAAAACAATAATCCTCCTCATGTTTTGTGAACTCTCCAAGTGGTAAAGATAACATGGATCACCATAAAGTCAACTCACTCATGCTCAAAAAGTGGGGGATCCTCTCTTACACCAAAAATCAATAGTATTTGATTTCCATGAAATTTCACCCCCATACTATCCTTGATATCCGGCCTCTAAAAATGTGATCAACTTTGAAAATTGAAAATTTGTATTTTTAGAGATCAGTTTGACTAGATTTGACAAGGGCCCAAAATAGATTGGACCATCACATGAAAAAAACCCGATGCTCATCTCTCTAATGGTTATCTAAATCCATTATTAGATTTCAAGAAAGATAAAATAGAAAAAAATAGAAAAAAATCAAGATTGTAAATCTTGAAAGTCTTGAAAGTCTAAAGTGGTGCCCATTTGAATATGTCAATATCATATCTCAAAAAATGTCATACCTGTCTCTAAAATATAATTTCCTAAAAATAACAAAATCAAGAATATAAAATGCATATCTCATTGTCCTCATACCCCCATGCATCCTCTGAAGTCTCAATTAAATTAAGTAGCGGGCTCCACAAGAACGACCATGCACCATGACCCATAGAATTAGGAAAAATATCTCAATCTAGAAATTCTTACTATGTCTAGACCTAGTAAGTTTTCTCGTTTTATGTATATGCAATGCATGGGGAAACGTCGCAAAAAATAGATCTTTGGGAGATTGAACTGGAAACTTGTG
This sequence comes from Picea glauca, assembly GCA_000966675.3. Taxonomy (NCBI): domain Eukaryota; kingdom Viridiplantae; phylum Streptophyta; class Pinopsida; order Pinales; family Pinaceae; genus Picea; species Picea glauca. Next base: position 46,725 of record JZKD02S1793842.1, on the reverse strand, counting down.
AAAAATAGATCTCAACAATCTTGAACTATAAACCTGCTAAACATAGCACATGTTTCATCCTCCTAGAACATTGATCTTTGTATAATCTCCAAATCTCATACATTGCAACTTTGAAACAAGGTTGGGTTGGAGTGAAACTCTACTTTGCAACAAGGTGCCCTTATGACCAAGGTATTAGTACCCATGAATTCTTGATATTGAATGGAGAACTTTGTAGTGTTGAGTTTAGAATGTTCATGAATTGTCAATGTCAAATGCTGAACTTTGTAATGTTGATTCCACCTTGTAACAAGTCCTTAATTGCTAAATTTGAAATGTAAGCATGAGATTTCTTTAACACATTACAAGAGAAAGAAAACATGTCTCCATGTTGGAATAATTCAACTTTGCACCCATAAGAATCTTATAAAACCAATAGGTTTCTCAATCAATTTCTCATCCTTTTGAAATAAGATAATAGTGTAAGTATAGTTTCAAGCAAAGAATAAAATTTAAAATGGTTTAGAATAGATTGGACTCATTAATTTTTTAAGCATATAATTTCAAATAGGAAAATTACTTCCAGGTGACTTCAAATAGAAAACCCTAGGGATGTTATCATTGAATGATTTTACGTTGAAATTATGAAAGAAACTACAGTGGAAACATAAATATCATAGAGTAACCATCCATGCACAAGAGATAGAAATTTATGTTCCATAAAATTTTCATATTTATATTTTCTAAGGGRAAAACCAACCCTCTCAACAAACCAGTAAACCAACAAAATATGAGGACAAAAACAGTCCTCTCCAAAATTTCAAACTCAACAAATTTCTTGAAAATTCCCCCACTTACAAATATGCAACAAACTTGTTCTATGACCTGTTGAAGTCACCCTATACAACCTTGAAACTACCCAAAAAATATCACATGTGCATTTTGTTCCCGCCCTCACATGTGTGCCCTATCAATAATGTTTTCTCTCACATGTGCGGTTGTATGACCTAATTCACATGTTTGGCCTATACCTTCCACTCACACATGCATCCTACTATCCCCTTCATCTCACACATCTGGCCTCTCTCCTTGGCTATAAAATAGAAAAACAAAAATTCCAGAAACCCTAGGCTAGATTTTCCAAAGTGTAGAATTTCCTTGCTGAAAATTTTACCTCAATCTCCTTATCACAAGTGATCACTCATGTATGTAAACTCCATAATTTCAACTCCATAATGTCACCATGAGATCTCAAATTGTCTCCTCACATTACCTCTCCTTTTATAGGAGTCTAAAAAGTGAATTTAGGAACCCCTTCCAAACTCAACATTAAATTAGAATTTTTTAATCACCCATGTGGGTGTGAATCCCTAACATATGGGTGTGAATCCCAAACACAAGCCCCAACACCAATCCAAAGGGTTTTTCACCAAAACGAAAAAATGCAATGTGAGTACCAACAAAAATTCTCACATGCCTGACACGAAGGCCAATATGAGAATACCTACCTGATGCTACAAAATATCAACACTCCCTCTTAGTGAGGGAGGTATTCTCATCCACTCCACTATCACCTGGAAGTGGATCTACCTCCCACAATGGATCTTCTACCGCAACTTCTCTCCAATCCACCTAAATGTATACTCCCTCTAAAATTGAGGAAATTCATGTTGCATGACATGGTCCATTCTTGGAAGACACATTGATCCTAGAAGCCTCCTACTTCTGAGCTTCCTACCTAGATTCCTAACACCATGACACATTCCTGATCATCTTGGAAGACTCCTCTCTCCCACCTGAACCTAAATTTTAACTTCCTCTATACGGATGACTTTCCCTATGAGCCTGTTGACTCCATTTGAAGTCAGATTCCCTATGAATCTATTGACTCACTCTAAATTTAGGCTCCCTCTGAATCTGCACAACCTTTGGAGCTACATGCTCCTTAAACTTTTTACTTTGATACTGTTGTTCATATATCACATAGTTTGGCCCTTTATCCTATATAAGTTTCTCTCTCTAACTCCAATAATCACTATTGTGTCGAATTTAGATCCTCTAGACATGAATAACACTTGTCCATCCTATAACAATATGTAATAGCCCTAGGAATGAATAACACTTGTCCATCCTATAAAAATATGTAATAGCCCTTCTTCTCAACTGTTGAGACTCAGATAAAACTCCTCTTGAGTTATTGAACCCATAGCACATTTGTTACATTCAACACATCTTTTGACTCCATCCCAAATGACATTATTCCAAATCCCCACACAACATTCTTGGTACCCATACCAAGTTCCACACACAAATATGAATTATTCTCTATAAATCTCTTGAGCAACTCTTATGATCATGTCATATTACATGAGGCTCTGCTATCCACTAACCAATTCCCATCACCGTGAACTATACCAAAAATGGAAGAGACTAGTAGGAATTCCCTTTGAATTATGTCTGCAACCTTATAAACCTCTTATGTTGATGCATGTTGCTTCGTTCCCCCTTTATTTTGTTGTGGAGATTGTGAATCATAATGACCATACTCATGAAAAGAAAAACAATTGACCTTGTTTAGGTCCTTCTTCCTCCTCAACTCTAGATATGACTCTTTCTATAGATAAACACCTCTTTTTCCCTTCCTAGTATGAGAAACTAGGCCATGGCTCTTATCATTGTTGACTTTCTTCTTGCCATTTGTAGACTCTATATAAGACTCATCCTATATGCAATCAATACAAAGTCTGGCAATTGGTGGTAACTTCTCCCATGCATAAATCCCCTGCACAAATGATTCCCAAGACCCAAGAAAATGATTCAATGCCATATTCACCAACTCTTTTTCATCAACTACCTATCTAATGGTTGAAATATGATCACGAATAGGAGTGATCCTCATGAGGTAGCTAGCAACTATGTTTTAACTGGAAATATCAACTGCTCTAAGTTGGTGCCTCAAGACCAAATTCTTGCTTCCATTCCTAGTTTGGTACAAAACCACCAAAGCATAAAACATATCCTTGGCAATCTTCTTCTTAGAAATGTGAGGAATCAGGTGATCTTTCATGGAATCCAACAATACCTTCTTGGCCTTCAATTCCTTTTGTTTATGAGTTGTCAATTCCAATGAATCATTAGGACTTGGGACCACTAACTCAACATATTCTTTGAGATCATTCTCCTCTAAGAAAAGGATAATCTTAGCCTTCCAAGCCTTGAATTGTTTTTCTTTTTCCAACCTGTCCTCAATCTTAAAAGTGCTCACCATTGTGACCTTCCCAAAACAAAACAAAATCTACATCAACAAATATGTAGAAACATGTTTTTCAAGAGATGATCATTCTCTCTCTTCAAATCCTTAGCTCCAATACCATGTCAATTTTTTAATCATTTAATTTCAGATATGAAAATTACTTCCAAGTGACGTCAAACAATAAACCCTAGGGATTTTATCACTGAAACTATGAAAAAAAATTACAATGGAAACATAAAGATCAAAGAGTAACCATCCATACATAAGAGACATAATTTTTGGTTATGTAACCTTTTTAGATTTATAGTTTCTAAGGGAAAAACCAACCCTCTCAGCAAATCAGTAAACCAACATAGTCTGAGGACAAAAATAATCCTCTCAAAAATTACAAACTCAAAAAACTTTAGGAAAATTCCCCCACTTACAAATCTACTACAAACATACTATACATCCTATAGACGTCATCCATATGGTTTATGTGGATTGTCGATGTCACCCTGTACAACCTTGCAACTTCCTAGAAAATATTGCATGTGTGGCTTATTCCTTCCCTCAAACGTGCAACCTATCTGTACCATATGTATGACTTGTCTATATTATTTTTTCCCACATGTGCTGTTGTATGTCGTGTTCACATGTGAAAATTGTAACTTTTTCTCACACATGAAACCTATACCTTCCTCTCACACATGCATCTTGGTGTCCTCTTCCTCTCACACATGTGAACTCTATCTTTTGCTACAAAACATAAAGCAAAAAGTCTAGAAACCCTAGGCTAGATTTTCCAAAGTGAAGAATCTCTTTGCTTAAATTTTCACCCCCTTAGCACAAGTGCTCACTCACTTATGATAAATCCATAATGTCACCATGATATATCAAAGTGTTTCCTCACATTGCCTCTCCTTTTATAGGTGTCTGATGAGTGAGTTTAGGAACCTTTCCCAAACTCAACATTAAATTACAATTGTTTAATCACCCATGTGGGTGTGAAGCCCCAACATGTGGGTGTGAATCCCAAACACAAGACCCAACACCAATCCAAATGGTTTTTCATCAAAAAAAAAAGTGGAATGTGAGTGCCAACAATAATTCTCACATGCCTGACACCGAGGCCAATTTGAGAATACCTACCTAATGCTACAAAAAATCAATAGGACTAAGAAAAACTGGAGCACTAGAAATTGTGAATTTTATATCCTTAGAATCTTACATTCAAAGTGAATCCCATTGAAACTCATGTCCCTTCCTAAGTATATCTGAATTGGGCTTAGTAATGATTGCAAAGTTTTGAACAAATTGATGCAAGAAATTTATCTTTCCAAATAAGGACTAAATAGATTTTCTATTCCAAGGAAATGGTAATTGGACAATGGATAAAACTTTGTCTATATCAATATTTATCTCATCTTTACAAACAAAATTTCCTAACATCTTACCCTATGTTACATTGAACACCAATTTCTCTGTGTTCAGAGAAATCCCAAACTCCTTGCACGTTTCAAAACCTTTAGAAAATGGGCCACGTGATCACCTCTATGGTTTGAGAATGTTGTAGGATCATATTCATAAATTGAAATATTATTATTAATCAATCCAAATTTCATACAAATATAAGAAAAAATTCCCCAAGGTGTACTGAAGGAATTTTTTGTGCCTATTGACTTTCGTCACTAGTACCTGATTATACCTAGAAAAAAATAAACTAGAGATTACATCTCTACTTTTGTAACCCTCTATAATAACAAATCAATATTAGGTAATGGATCATTATCGTTCATGGACACATAATTAAGATTAAAAAAATCAATACAAATCTGAATATCAATAATTTTCTTACATACTAGCACAACATTTTCCACCAAATTAAAATACTTGATAGGTGTCATGATCTTGGCATAGAAATGATTTTGAATCTCACTCTCCAAGATCAATGTTAACTTGGTATTCATTACTCTTATATTTTGGCAAGATGACATAATACTTTTCTAAATAAGACTAACACTTTGGAAGACATTTGAATGAAATGTCTTCAATTCATCATTGCTCCAAGTAAACACATCACTAAATTCTTGAATGTGTTCTTAAATATTTCTTTTCTCACTCGGAGAGCATGCTTTTCCATCGTTTACCAAACTGAGACTTTCCCAAGTGCCAAATTTAATTTCAATAAATGGGTAATCCATTAAATAAGACTTGGTAATTACCTTTGTCTTGGCATCATTGTCCAATAGTTTCTCCAATGGTTTTAACCCTCTAGGAATATTACAGTTCACAATTATACCATTTGTGAACCAACTTATATAGAATCACATGTGTGTTAATCTAAACTATAGTATACCTTGTTTCCTTTGTTGATTAAGGTTGGTTGTCATTGATGTCAACCCTTGAATAAAGACCCATAGCACAAAGTTTTGGGTAATGGACCCAATAGTGTTTGATGTAAATATGACTCATTATTGTTTTGTCATGGTTGATA
>JZKD02S1793842.1:27045-41007 GCA_000966675.3 Picea glauca | reverse complement strand
TTCTTCCATATTGGTAGTGCACTTAAATTCATAGCGAAAATCACAATGAATAACATCACCAAAAGGGTAAGTAAATATAATACTAGTTCCACAATTGTATTGGTCCTAGAACCATAAAAGTCCATAGTCCAAATACCATGTGAATAATCTTGTGTTGTAGGTGTAATGATATTTGAAAGTAAAGATATAGATGCATCAAAATGGAATACATACTCAAAATGGGAAGAGGTAACCTAACCTCATCATTTGTGTAATCACCACACAAACTGCAATTTCCTTTCCTTGATTAGGTAAATGAACATTGAAAGTCATCTTCAACTCATGGTTCAACTTGATAAACTAGTTAAGTGAAATATGGTTAGTAGCATAAGACAAATGCATTTATATAGTACCTTCTAATGTAGCTTCCCAACATCTGGGAAGCAACATGCCCCATGATTCGGGGACCTTTTCCACTACTACATACATGCATATAACCCTTTTTGGAAATGTGTGATGAACCATACCTTCAATTCCTTGATTAGTCCCCATGAATATCTTCCTTTTTACTATCTACTCCATACACGTTATGATATGGTATTTTAACCTTCAAACCACATTTCCTCATCTCTCCATACAATGAAATATTATTAGAATCACTTGATTCTAACATGAAAGTACATAAGACCAAATAATCAACTATCAAAGACACATAAAAAGGCATATCTATAAGTTCCCCCCAACATAAAATTTAGGGTAATCCTTATACACATCAACGAAATCATTAATCTTCACAACATGGAATGTATCACTAATATGCATCACTATAGGAACATTTGATGACAAACCAAACTATTGCATGATGGCAGTACTTTGTTGGGGAATTTTGATCAAATCAATCAAGGGTATGATAATATTTATGTTCAACAAATCTTGTGTCACATCAACCTTGTTGGTGGATCCAAAAGGAATACTAGAAGAGGAAACTTGTCAGAATACCTCAACAACCCACTATTACCCTGAACTCTGTTTTGAAAGCTTCCAATTGGTTGTCCTTTTCTAGTGACATAAGTATTTGGTTTGAAACAACAATTTCATTAATAGGGGTAGTAATATGATAAATAATTGGTAAAGAAATAAAATTGATTTGTTTCACCATACCTTGTTTTATTGCTTCTATGTGCTAATTTGATAATGGAATCACCTCTTTGTTGTTTGCATTGTGCTAAAATATGTTTCTGATCACTAGATTCCAGATCATCTTCATCCTCCACCCAAAAATCATTTTAGTTAATTCTAACGTTTCTTCCTACTCTACTTCAACATAGTTCTATGATGCAATTGAAAAAACCTTGCAAGTCTTTTCTCGATGTGCAATATTACAAGATCTACACCAAATCGAAGAAGTACTATCAACAAATCTAGAAGTGGGAGGGGTAGAAAAAATTTCAACCTTTTTTTCCTTCTATTAAGGATTAAAGTTCTTATGTGGAGTTACATAAGGTTTGCTAGAAGCTACAACTGGTTAATTATTTCTCTCCATTATAACAACTCTATTGGACACAACTTGCAATGACTCATTAAATTGTTATTGTAAATAATTAAACAAATACATTTACTTAATAATTGATCAATTTTGTCAGATGTTGAATCAAAACTGAAAGACCTTGTTTTTTTCCTTTATTGAACCTTTACCTCCCCTGTATATAAATAAAAATAAGTCACCTTACTAGAAGCAACCTAATTCCTCTCCAAGGAACAAGCCAATGCATAAGAAATCAAGTCAGCTTGATTATTTTCCCTTAGCATGAAATTGACGTTTTCCTTGAATGCACTAGTATACATAAAAAAAGAAAGGGGCCCAAAAAGGATCGTTTTGGTGTGAAGTCTCTTGTATGCCTTCACAAAATGTTGATTGAACTCTCTAATTGCCTCATTCTCCTACATTTGGATCCTTTCCAAATCTACCAATAAGAAATATGAATATTTCTTCTCTCCCCAACATTTCTCATACTTGGTTGTGATAGCATCCCAAGATGTGATAGAATTATTTAGTGAACCTATGAACCATATCCTAGCAACCCCCTCAAGGGATTTATCAAAGAGCCTCCTCTTGACATTCTCGTGAGTAACATTGAAATCCTCATAGAAATACAAAAACAATTATAAATGGTCTTCCACTAGGATTGCATTTTTACCTTGATTCTTAGTAAGGCACTTCTGATAAAGTGCATCATACATGTCATTGGGGTAGCCAACAATGGTAGTGCATTTAAGTGGGGGGGCATATGAATTATGGTATAAATTGAAGGAACTGAAATTGAAATAACTCACAACCTTTACCAATTGTCTCTGATGGAATAAACTTGATTCTCCATTGTTGTAATATTTCTTTTAGATTGTTCAAGAATTAATATACACTCAATTTGGGTCGAACTTGGAGGATCTCCTCAAAATTATTGAACCTGGTGGAGTTTCAAGGAGAATATAAAATTTTACAACATAATATATTCATCATTATCGTAGTAGCTTGGTGCTACAAATACCAAGAAGTTGGGCTCACCCCTCGGCAATGATGCCAAAATGTTAATTCTTGAAACTAGTAGAGTTCCAAGGTTACTAGAGAAAGTACACTATCACTTCACTTCATACAACATATTTTCACTTTGGCTTAATGTTTGTAACCTTGGGGGGAATCCCTATGCAATATGGAAACAAAATAAGCTATTATAACACCTCAAAACTGCTCTTAAAATTGTATATCTACATGTGAAAGTATAAAATACAAGAATATTTGAATATGGAAATTAGTAGTTGTGACCATAGTTCCTTGAATTCCATGGGTTATGGGTATAAAATCATTCATGTGTTAGTAATTCACAATGTTAATTGATTTAGAAAACTCAATTGTAGAAGTAAAGACATCCAAAAATTGATATCTAGCCACCAAAGAAGATGGTACCTTGATTCCAAAGTTGCAAATGCAAGGTTTGGAGATATTGGCCTCATCTACAAATGATTCCAAGGGACATCAAACCGCTTCCAAATTTGTTTATCTCACCAATGTTCAAGGATAAATTCATGTGAACATGATGGGAGTGATATCTACATCTCAATGGATAATATGCTCTCGCAATCACTCATACCAAAAGGTAGGGTATGAAGACGATAACTCAAGAAATCATAAATCTCAAGAACCAATTGGAACTCATCTTCTCTCTACACCTATAGCCTTTATAGAATAGGCTTGGAGGTGTACAAATAACCTCATTATAAATAGAATAGCTAAACATAAACATAATTCAAAGAATGCTCTACAGTGATCCATATCTTTAATATTTAACCAAAAATAAATTTCTTGGAATAGCATGAAACTTGACCCAACTACTATACACAACATTAGGTCTTTAAAAATACTTCCAAATATCAAAAACTTTGATTGTTAAAAATAGACCAAAAATCAATAGAATTGAATTGCCACCAAATTTTACTCCAACATTGTATTCAGCATTGGTGTTTCAAAAATGTGATCAACTTTGAAAATATGAATGTATATTTTTACACTTGATTTTAACCAATTTTGATTGGCTTTGATCAAGACCCAAAATATCTAGGAACTTCACAAGCATAAATCAATGTCATTTCTCCAATGGGCATCCAAATCTSTTGTCAAATTTCAAGAATCAAAATTTCTAAAAGTAGAAATTTTTCAATATTGTAAATTTTGAAAATCTAAGGTGTCCATTTGAATAACTAAATACTGAGCCTCCAAAATTCTAAAAATATAAATTTATAAAAATAATGGAATCAAGAATCTACATGCCCATCTCACTACCTTCTTTCTCCATGCATCCTCCAAACTCTTATTGTAAAGTTGATTCATGGGGGAAAATGTTAAAAATAGATCTTTGGAAGCATGAATTGGTACCTACTAAAAATAGATTTTTGGAAGCCTAAACTATAAACTTGACAAAAATAACACAACAAGTGTTGTCCCCATGGAATATTGATCTCTGAATAATATTTGATACTTGTACATAGCAATTATGGAACAAGATTGGGTTGGAATGAAACTTGTGATAAGGTACCCATATGGTTGAGGTGCTCATGAACTATTAACATTGAATGGTGGACGTTGTAATGTTGAATCCAACCCTATAATGTTCACGAAATGTCAAGAACATTATCTAGGATATATATCCCTAGATTAAATATTTTCAATTAGAGTGGATGATATTAGCAAGAATATGATTGATGTGTATGGAAATTTCCTTGGATAGAATTTTTTGGGACTTGTTAAGAATAGAGATGGGCCTCCAACTAGTAATCAACTTCAAATACTTTGGATTGGAGATGAACTTGATGAAATATTGATTAATCCATGCTCTTAAGGAGTGGTTTCAAAGGGATTATTTGTAGCCTTGCATTAGGTTTGATCCAAGAAAATCCCACATGTCCTTGTAGAACTCACAAGGGAATCCATTAAGGCAAGGTGTCTTATCATTTTAAATTTCATGGAGGTATGTTGAGAGCTCTTAAAGAGACAAATCTAGGTCACAAATCCTACATTATCTACCACGCATGAGACTGATTTTAGACACATGTGTTGTTTCCGACCTCTCCTCTATAAGGCCTTTTAGGTTTGAAACACCAATATGCAATGCTCCACAAATTATTTATGTTGGCACAGGGGCAAACCTAGGGTTCAACGCTTCAACAACGCACCAACAAAACCCTAACTACTAGCCCTTTCGGCAACACCTACCAAGCAGATGAAGTCTCACTAGAGGTAGAGGCAGGGGTGGTTGTAGGACTCAAGTGTCTACAACCTATTTGGGACACATATATGTGATTACAACACTAACATAGAACTTATCAGTTAACATTCATCAATATTTAAACCTTATTCACATCGTAGATCGAAACCCTAATTACAGAGCAATGCAATATTCAACAAGATCTAATATATCCAAGAACCTAGCATATAGAATTAGATAAGATCTAGCATTCATTCAAATTACTAAGAACTAAGCTACTATATCATATGCATCTAACATATATCATTTCACTAAGCATACATCACATCAATAACATAACAAATATAGTGTGCAAAGCACCCATAACACAGGATATACATGGTTTACCCCAGTGTGCGACTATGCCAACCAAATCTTCTCTTCTTTATTGTCTTATTTCAATCTTCTACAAGAACAGAATGACAAGAACCCTCTTTGCATAGGACAAGAGATATGCACGCACCTTGCTAGATACTCCTTCCCTGAGCTAGGTTCAAGCACAAAGCCTTGTTACAATCTCCACACAAGCTTCTTAGAATCACTTGCACTTAGCTCTACAAGTTCTTAACACACATTTTGCACAAGCATCCACAATTGTTCACACTTAGCTCACCAACAACATTACACACTTAGGTCTCCGCTTACTTACATCTCCTATATTTCTATTTATACATTACAAAGGGGCCTAAAAATGGGTAAACCCATGGGCTGACATCCCATACCTGTTACATAAAACATAAAACCAAAAATTCCCTAAGAAGGGGCTGAGATCCTACACTCACCTGTGATTCATCCCGAGTCACTTTGATCTAGGTAACTCTGCCTCAAATGCCTCAATATTAGCTCAAGTTGCTTTGACTTGTTGCTTCACCAGTGCCTCCTACTCGACAAACTATTGAATAACCTTCTCTGTCACGGGTCCTTCCAAGAACTATTCCATTCTGGTGACCACTTGTTCTAGTTCTTCTCCTCATCCTTCAATCTCCTCAAAAAGTATGCAAGTTGTATCCTGCACTGGATGGAGTCGTTGGGTCACTTCCATGACCTTAATCTGTATGGCATGGAAGTTTTGTTGAATCATGCACTGTTCCTGGGATCATTTCATCCTCTCAACCACTGGTAGTGGCTTAAACTATGCTTGCACCGTTGCTACTTGGTGCTTGGCCTCCTGAAGCTATGACTCCAGTGTCCTTAGTTCAGGGTCCTCTGCAAGGCACTCGTAAGTATGCACACTTCGAATGCTGAGCTTCTTACATTATAAGGCCAACACCTTGATTCTATGGACTGCACTTTGGGTAGTTTCTTCTCTCTCATATCGCACTTTCTGTGGAGTGCTTGGCACTTCTTGTAACTCTAGTTGTTCTATCCTTTGTTGGATATGCTGAATAGCTTCAGCAAGCTTCCCTACTTGGCTTTCCACTAGGGATTATTCCATCTATTCTAAGATCGTCACAGAGCGAAGTGCTCTAGTGACTTCTTATATAACTCCAATCTTCTCTGTGAACAACTGTTCCTTCTCCTTATGTATCTGTTCTTTATCCTCTACAAACTTGGCTTGGATGTCATATTTTTCCTATTGCACAAAATGACATTGTTCTTTGGATTCCTCTTTTGCTTGCTTTAAGGCCTCTGTGGCCTATTATTTTTCTTCCTAAACATGACTAAGGCAAGCTTCGGTCACATCTGCTATCTGACGTATCTAGGTAGGTTCGTCTCCCAACTCTGTTCCTTCTAATGATGGGGGCACAGTAAACACTGTGCAGATGGAGTAGAGGGCTTGTTGTACCCCTTTCAGTTCTTCTTCAATTCTTTCATACATGGTCTCTTGTTAAGATTTATTGCACTGTAAGATGTCTTCTAAGGTATATGAGAAAGAGACGATGATGAAATCTATGTCATCCATCGTTATCAAATTCTGCATCTTTGGTTTACTAGCTTTGGACTTCTTCTACGATGTAGGTTTCATGGGGGAAACCTTTCTTTCCTTGGAGGTCTCATCTTCGTCAATAGGATTCCTAGGCATTGTAACTTTTCCTTGTTTCTTCTTTTCTTCTTCTCCTTTTTTATCTTCTTTGTCTACTTCATCATCACCTCCAACTCTAGGTGAGTCTAAAGAAGTCTCTTCTGATGCATTGTTCAGGTCCTGCACCTCTTCCTTTTTCTTCCTTCTTCTACTACTGGGTGCATCATACTCTTCGTGAGTAACCACCAGACTTCCGTTGAGGTCAGGCTCAGATAGTTCTGCCTGGTAAACTAGTATAAGGAACTTTGCAAGCCATTCCTTAGTGATTTCTTCCATGTCCTCCTCTATGAGTTTACAGTAACTTTGTAGCTCTTATTGTGTTCATCTCTGGGCGCAATAATATTAATAAAATGTTTATCTACATAGAACTTCACAAATGGTCTGAACCTATGCAGGGTGTTCATTCTCATCTGAGGGAAAGAATCAATATCCCTCTTCAACTATAGGTAGTAGGTGTGGAATACCATGTTTGATTTCCATTGTTTTGACATGTCGCTCGCATACCAGAGCATGGTGAAATTCACAACTAAGGGTTCTGATGGCTCAATCTCAGGGAAGGTCGCACCTTCCGTCATTTCCCAAGCAATGAAAGCAATGAGGATCAACAACCAACTAAAGTGGAACTGATAGCCTTGATCCTGAGATTCATGTAAGTCTTTATCTAATTGGTTGACGAGGTAGCTCACCTAGTTCATTTGTATCCCTTCCATGCATTTTACCGCGAGGTCAACAATGAACCATGTGACCTGCGTGGGTCTATTCTTCCTTACTAGCTTACCAACGATCAACTAGCAGGCTAGGTGCACTGCGCCATTCTGAATGGAGGCTACCTTATAGCCTCACTTCTCTTTTTCCATATTGCCATAGGTATCTTTAATTTTCCTGCGCCAGGGTGTGATCTGCAGCCTTCCCTGGATAAAATTCTTGTGGGTATGGTCCTTGCATGCTTAATCCGGTGAACCAATGGATCAACACTAGATATATGGTGATGTGTCTGTATAGCCACAAATAACCACCATGGAAGAAATACAATAGGGGTTTAATGCACACGTTAACCTCCTGATGCCTTCCAAAGTGTGGTATCTTCATAACATTCAGGATAGTGGACCTCGCAATGTCCATAGTCCACGACTGGGGGATGATCTTTGAATTATTCCCCCTGGTCTTAATCAATTACTTGTGTGGGGTGAGCATTCCACAGTTCTTGCGATCTCTCAAGTTGAAGTCACTAATCTTAAATGTCATGATTTATCCTAACTGCATTCCAACTGCACGTATCCCCTTCGGGAGGTACACACTAATAAAGGTATAGTCGAAGTCCCTCAGGACATTATCACAACTCACTGCACCAGCCATAGGTGGGATATAATCAGGTAGGATAGATAGGATGAGCTTCTCATTCGAGAATTCATCACGATGCTTGGTTCATTTTTCTGTCACAGTTCGAGATGGTCCAGATCCACGAGAAGTCAACGAGGATGCTTGCACTCATCTCATCGACGAGGCTTGGACTCCTTTAGACATGACCTTCTCAACCATGAGGTCAGTGAGGATATCATTGATGGATTTCTCTTCTTCACTAAATTCACCCGACATGCACGCTCAAAATCAAGTATCTCAGGTCAATGATCAAATACTCAATGTAACAGAATGGGTGGTGAGCTCTCAATAGGCACTACGCAAAAGAAACTAGTGCTCTGTGGGCTCAGATAATAACAATTGGCAAAATTTTTCTCGGTGCAACTCTCGATGGGATAACTAGACAACGTCTTAATGGACTGCTCCAATGGGCAGGAATGTCTCAATCAATGCAATTCCATCCATTATGGTGTGGTCCCAATGGTCTAATGGCAATCTTTCTAGCCATAACTACAGTTCGAGCCATTCTAGAGCGTTGGGCTAATGGTTGAGGCTCCCCCAACAATCATATTTCTTTTTCATGGAGAAGTGTCAATCTTCGATGTTCTGATATCTCAACGAAGTTTCATTTCTGTAAACCTTCCTTCTATGAAGTCCTCCCTAGAACTTCCTGTAACTTTTCTAACTTTTCTTTCTTCTTGCTGAGACTTATGGCTTTCTTTCTTGAAATATGAGTCACTTGTTTCCTCTTTCCATTATCATTCTTATCTCCTCTTGGCATAGTAACTTTTCACTATGGAGGGTCTTTCAAGGGTTTTGAGTGTAATAATTCTTCTCTTTCTGGGGTAGGTTCTCTACTCTCATGTACAGACAGGTGTTTCAAGTCTTTTTGTGTTCTTTCAAGTTCGACATCCAGATCTGTGGTCCTCAAAAGATTTGACTGGTCCTCTTGTTCTTTCAGTAAGTGTGCTATTATCCTAGCCATGAAATCTCTTAGTTATTATTTTTTCTGTTCTAGATCCCCCTCTTCGTATTTCCTTCATATCTGAGCTTTCTCAATCTAGGTTTTTCCTAGCAAAATATCAAATGGGGTGTTGTTCTCAAAAAATTTAACGATCTTAAATTCTTCTTCTGTCGAAGTTCCATGAGCACTCATAGATGTCTGGGTAAGTCTTCCACATAGGGTTATCATATTTCCTTTAAATAATCCTATTCCTCCTAATGAAGGAACCATAAGAGGCTTTCCCAAAATTTCCCAAGTTCTTTCTGTCACGATATTCACTTGTGTTTCCTCATCTAGAAAACAGTCTATGTTGAAGTCTCCTATTCTTATTTCGTTGCATTCCTTCACATTTAAGATATCTGATAAGTTGATATCTCTGTGATCATTGAGGGTTTCTTTCATATGCAATAATACAGTCTCTGATTCTTTCTGGGGTTCTATCATATCCTTATTTTCTTGGCCTGTCTCATGGTTTCCTTGTCTCATATTCATATTTTCAACTTTACAAATCATTATGGGGAAATCCAAAACTTCATGGTCCACATATTTACAAGAAATACAACTAGGACCTCTAACAGGGAATTCCTTAGAAAGATTCTTGTCTTCTGCAACTATAGCAAAGAGTTAATCATCTCTTTATTTTGACCCCCAACCTTTCCTGTACTGCACACTAGGATCACAGTAACTAACCTGCAATTTTTTTTTTCTAGGATCTTGCATCCATTTGTTAGTCCAAATATTCTTTCTATGCATAGGAATAACATATCTTTCACTATTCTTCTCATATTTATTCATATCCAATTTTCATTCTTCTAGTTGTGCCCTAGTTTTCAGACTAGGACAAAATCTATCAAACATACCTAGATCCATTATTTTGAAACAAACATTTTCACTTATCTTGCCTTTCTCAGAGTAGAAATATTTAAGATCTTACTTATTTTCTTCAGATCAGGCTTCTTTTCATAGCATAGAGCTTCGCATGTCAAGTAGAGTACTGTGCACTAAAGCAATAGATCTACGCACAAAACTTTCTTTTTTTCTTCAATTCCTAGCAATCATAGTTTCAAGTCCTGACAACAGAACCATTTGTTGGCACATGGGTAGACCCAACGTTCAACACTTCAACAACACACCAAAAAAACCCTAACTACCGACCCTTTTGGCAACACCTTTGAAGAAGCTGAATTCTCACCCAAGGTAGAGGCAGGGGTGGTTGAAGGACTCAAGTGTTTACAACCTAGCTGGGACACATATCTGTGATTAAAACACTAACATAACACTTAGGAGTTAACATTCATCATTATTTAACCCTTATTCACATCGCAGATCGAAACCCTAATTACAGATCAATGCAGTATTCAACAAGATATAATATATCCAAGCACCTAACATATAGAATTAGATCATATCTAGCATTCATTCACATTACTAAGAACAAAGATACTATATCATATGCATCTAACATATATCATTGCACTAGACATACATCACATTAATAACATAGAAACTATAATGCACAAAGCAACCACAAGAAAGGATATATGTGGTTCACCCCAGTGTGGGGCTATGTCACCAACTCTTCTCTTCTTTATTTTCTTCTTTCAATATTCTACAAGAACAAAGCCACAAGAACCCACTCCTCATAGGACAAGAGATATGCGCACACCTCACCAGATCCTCCTTCCTCGAGCTAGGTTCAAGCACAAAGCCTTCTTACAATATGCACACAAGCTTCTTACAATCACTTGCACTTAGTTCTACAAGTTCTTAAAACACAGTATGCACGAAGCATCCACAATTGTTCACACTTATCTCATGAGCCACATTACACACTTAGGTCTCTGCTTACTTACATCACCTATATTTCTATTTATACATTACAAAGGGGCCTAAACATGGGTAAATCCATGGGCTGACATCCCATACCTGTTACATAAACCCTAAAACCAAAAATTCCCTAAGAAGGGGCCAAGATCCTGTGATCTTCATTTTTCCTTGTGCTCCTCCTTCGACTAGCCTACCGAAGTCCCAAAATTGGTCAAACGTGACCAAGGTTCTCCAAAACTTGGTCAAGGGCCAACACTTTATCATTATATTTTTTATTATTGTATTGACTCAATGTATTTTTCAAGGCATAGATACTCTCTATGGCCTCCTTGATGGCGAGTGCCATAAATAAGTCTTTGGTTTTCCTATTCCCAATTTTTGGCTAGTGAGGACATGCTCATAGTGGAGCACCATAAGTCCAAAAATATCATCCATCTGTAGGGGATGCAATTGAATTTTTGTTTTCCAAACTCATTTTTATTTATTATATAGGGTCCATTGTAGGCTTGCATGACCTCCTCTAGTTCATCATGAGCTATTTTATCATGGTTAGGACAGATCTTGCTTGTTTGTAAACCATATATCCTCAACAAGGAAATGATTATAGAAATGACATCTTCTTAATAGACTAGCTATAGACAAAATCTCTATGTGATGAAGGGGTCATGTTTCACACAATTTAGATGCAAGCTATGAAACCTAGGCTTTGGAGGTGAGAAACATTCATGATATATCGATTTTGTGGCAATATTATCTTTTGAGTTCCTAGGATATTGAAAACTAGATAGGTTAGTGGTGCAATAAGGTGGTTTTTTCATTGACATGCATGGGATGATCTCCATCGGAGTCAAAATATAAAGAGTTCTCCTCGGATATAAAAATACTATTGATTCATTGATATATCCTTTTTGGCCCTTTTCTAAAATATGTCCAAGTGAATAAAATTCATAGATCTCATAGTAAGGGTTTAAATCAAATTAGATCCCTTTTCCTTGAATGATAGACGTGCACACAACACCCCTTATTTATCATCTTTACACTATACCATTTTGAAATCCCCACAAATGAGCCACATGTCATTTTGTAGTTCATTAGATATCCCATGCCAAAATTTTGTAAACTCCCTTGAACCATTAGAGGCACATATGTTAAATAGAATTAAGAGTCAGCCATTGATATTAAGGACCACCTAGATTAATGTTTATGAGAGGTCAGTGCCTCAATAAACAACAACACCAACTAATTGAGGGGGTACTTGCACATAAAAATCACCTTTTCCTTCAAGATTATCAACATAAATATGTATGTCCCTTGCTATATGACGATTAGGTTTGCACAGTCCACGAGGTGTAGGATAGTCAGTGATGAACTGTGTTGTTAAGGCACGCTCTGTTGTTAAATTCACCGGTTTGAAACCTATGGGGACAAAAAATCCAACCATGTTAAGGGTTGGTGTGGCTCATGCCAGGTGCAATCCCTAGGTGATTTTGATGGCTTAGATGTCCCTGAGTTGTGTTTTCTTAGCCACAGGTTAGTCCCACATGTCACGGAAAAAATAACAAACAAAAAAAGAATACGATTAGGATTGCACATGACATAAATCCCATGATTTTTTCTTCTTGTAGGAAAAAACAAATACATGTCCCAACAATTTTAGTCAAAAACTAGCGGATAATTATTTTCTTCTCGGGTCACTTGAGTCACAAACATTTGATATGGTCACATTCATTCCAAACTAATAAAATTTTACATTTTCACCTCATTCTTCTCAAGCTATTGACGAGAGTTAAAGTGGTTATTTACAACAATTGAGGATCAATGAAACTTATCCCCAAGGGAGATTTGCTTTGGTCATTTCATTTGGCCATTAACATCAGTGATTGTTTCCTTTCATTGACAATGCATGATCAGTGGAAGAGATAAATCTCTATGACTACCACTCCTTTATTTGGTCAAGCATTTAGGAGGCTCACTAGATACTATAGTCAGTGGCCTACTAGGTCCTACTACAACTGGAAATTTAGAGGTAAGGACTTTCAAGGCTTGGGGTTCTAGTTGTCCGAACACTTTTTCTCTTCATTTCAATATAAATCCAACCATATTCACTTCCATTCATTATAGGGAATATTTAGGAGTTCAGGTGGTATATGTTATCTAGGTTGTTGCAGGATTGACCTAAGACATCAATGGACAGTCATCACGATGATGATTTGGAATTTGACATAGAGAACAAGTGTTAGGAATATTGATATAGTCGACCACTTATTGTAGAAACCTATCCCTTACTTGGGTGAGCATTAATACCATAAATTCCTTTGAAAGGTTCATATTAACACAAACTCAACACTATGTTGAAGAGCTATGTGAGTTCTACCATTCGATCTTTTCTCATATTTTTCCTTCTCCTTCTTTCTAGTTATACCACTCGACCTTTTCTCATATTCTTCCAAACATGCAATTAATACCTATTTAATACACTAGAAAAGATAATTTGCAATGGATTTTATAAATTTGCATAAGTAAGTAATGATATGACAACAGTAAATGATTTATAACAACAAAAACAATTAGTGATCAGAAATGAAATAATTGACCATGAAAACTTAGCATGCATCTAATAGAATATTGTCTAGTAAAAACCCACCAAGAGTAAGTGTGAAAGTGATATGATTTAGGGCTTACTTCATGGCTTATGGTGCCATAAATCCATCTCTATGAGCGCCTTTTTGGAGGGTTTTCTTTCTCTTTAGTTACCCAATATTTGTGTGCCACCTTTTTCCAAACCCCTTTTTTCCTTTTTCTAGTCCATGCTTTCATTTATATTTGCAAATTTGTGTGTAATGATTCCAAGCCAAATTTGTTTTCTTGGAATCACTAACTACTACTGATCTATTGATGTGCAAGTATTTATTGAGTTATTAAGTGCATACAAGATTCATCAACACATGAAGATCACAATATATTCAAGATGTAGA
>JZKD02S1793842.1:0-27035 GCA_000966675.3 Picea glauca | reverse complement strand
GAAGAACTTAATGATCTAAAAAACTTGGAGTTTGATCAACTTCTAGGAAAATTGACTGCATATGAAATGAGAATATTTAAAGATAAACCCACCTCCGGAGAAGCATCATTTAAAGAAGACAAGAATGAGGATTCTAAGCCTGATGAAATTGAAGCAAAATTTGTGAAGAGAATGAAGAAGGGATCGGGAAAATACAAAGGTAAACTGCCTTTCAAATGTTTCAACTGTGGTAAGATAGGTCATTTTGCAAATAAATGTCCTCACAAAGGAAAGGATCATACATTTGATGATGAGGAGAAGCACAAACATAGAAATTTCTTTAAAGAGAATAATTTTAAGAAGAAAATTCTGTGTGTAAACAATGATGATGATCCTTCAGATGATGAAGACAATGACTCCTATATTGAAAATAAACTAAATGAATTCATACTTATGGCCAAAGAGGATTATGATAATAAAAGAACAGGAAGTGAGGCTAATGAAGAAGAAGTTGTGGCTGATATGGAAGGAGAACTGATCAGTGCACTGGAAGAGATTGATAGACTCAGAATTAAGAATAGAAAGTAAAAACAAGTGCTGATATAGTTCATGAAAGATAGTAAACAGTCTGATGAAGACTTTTCCCTACTAAAAGTAGAATTAGAAGAGGTAAAGAAAATCGAGGACATTCTGAAACAACAGTTATCAGGAAAGAAGTCAAGATGTAAAGCTCTGGAAGAAGAAGTAGTGAAAACTAGGAAAGAGTTGGAGAAGTTTCAAGACTTGTATCATCAGAATCTATCAAGTATCAAAGCCTCGGAAGGATTAGCCACCATTCTGAATCAGCAAAGGAATCCAAAGATGAAAACTAGTTTGGGTTATGAAGAGGGATCAAATAGTGGTTAGCCAAGAAACAAAGAATCCATCAAGTTTGTTGAATCTACATCCAATGACAACAAAAAACTTGCAGAAACAAAGGAAGACAATTAGCTTCCCAGGAGGAGTTGAAGAAAAAGGTGCCAAGACTGAATCTATAAACAAAGAAATAATGCACTCCCTACTCAAGGAAATCATCAACATGCAAGAAATCGACCTGTTCTAACAAGACAACCATTTTCTAGGTACCAACGTTTTTTCTACGGATATTGTTTCTTTTGTTATAACTTTGGTCATAAAGTTGTAAATTGTTCTTTAAAATTAAATTATGAGAAATCAAGACATTCAAGGTATAGATATTTTCCACAACAAAGAATGATATAGCCAAGTAACAAACCACCATAGACTACAAATCACTTGATGGATGGGAAAAGGACACATGTTAAGCATAACAATCGTTATGATCCTTTATTTAATGAACCAGAATGTTACATCTGTCATAACTATGGACATAAATATGTTGACTATCGCTTAAGGAACTATGAACTAGATTTGAATTCCCCTACTGAAAATGTCAATGTTTGGAAGAAGAAAGAAAGTGACAAGTGCGGATTAGTGTTGTCAACTCAAAGACAAACGAAACCTTGGTATATAGACAATGGATGCTCCAAACATATGACGAGAGACAAAGGTAAGTTTCTATCTCTAAGTGAAAGAAAATTAGGAAACGTAACCTTTGGAAATGATGCTCCAAGTAAAATAAAGGGTAACGGGATGGTGTGTTTAAGTAATGGAAAAGGAAAAGCCCAATATTTTCTTCTTGTAGATGGGATGAAACACATTCTGCTTAGTGTAAGTCAAATGTGTGAAAGAGGATGTGAATTGGTGTTCACGTCCAAGGACTGCAAGATAAAGTCTGCAAACTCAGGACAAGTNACAATAATGATGATCCTTCAGATGATGAAGACAATGACTCCTATATTGAAAATAAACTAATTGAATTCATACTTATGGCCAAAGAGGATTATGATAATAAAAGCACAGGAAGTGAGGCTAATGAAGAAGAAGTTGTGGCTGATATGGAAGGAGAACTGATCAGTGCACTGGAAGAGATTGATAGACTCAGAATTAAGAATAGAAAGTAAAAACAATTGCTGATATAGTTCATGAAAGATAGTAAACAGCCTGATGAAGACTTTGCCCTACTAAAAGTAGAATTAGAAGAGGTAAAGAAAATCGAGGACATTCTGAAACAATAGTTATCAGGAAAGAAGGCAAGATGTAAAGCTCTGGAAGAAGAAGTAGTGAAAACTAGGAAAGAGTTGGAGAAGTTTCAAGCCTTGTATCATCAGAATCTATCAAGTATCAAAGCCTCGGAAGGATTAGCCACCATTCTGAATCAGCAAAGGAATCCAAAGCTGAAAACTAGTTTGGGTTATGAAGAGGGATCAAATAGTGGTCAGCCAAGAAACAAAGAATCCATCAAGTTTGTTGAATCTACATCCAATGACAACAACAAACTTGCAGAAACAAAGGAAGACAATTAGCTTCCCAGGAGGAGTAAAGAAAAAGGTGCCAGGACTGAATCTATAAACAAAGAAATAATGCACTCCCTACTCAAGGAAATCATCAACATGCAAGAAATCGACCTGTTCTAACAAGACAACCATTTTCTAGGTACCAATGTTTTTTCTACGGATATTGTTTCTTTTGTTCTAACTTTGGTCATAAAGATGTAAATTGTTCTTTAAAATTAAATTATGAGAAATCAAGACATTCAAGGTATAGATATTTGCCACAACAAAGAATGATATAGCCAAGTAACAAACCACCATAGACTACAAATCACTTGATGGATGGGAAAAGGACACAGGTTAAGCATAACAATCGTTATGATCCTTTATTTAATGAACCAGAATGTTACATCTGTCATAACTATGGACATAAATATGTTGACTATCGCTTAAGGAACTATGAACTAGATTTGAATTCCCCTACTGAAAATGTCAATGTTTGGAAGAAGAAAGAAAGTGACAAGTGCGGATTAGTGTTGTCAACTCAAAGACAAACGAAACCTTGGTATATAGACAATGGATGCTCCAAACATATGATGAGAGACAAAGGTAAGTTTCTATCTCTAAGTGAAAGAAAATTAGGAAACGTAACCTTTGGAAATGATGCTCCAAGTAAAATAAAGGGTAAAGGGATGGTGTGTTTAAGTAATGGAAAAGGAAAAGCCCAAGATTTTCTTTTTGTAGATGGGATGAAACACATTCTGCTTAGTGTAAGTCAAATGTGTGAAAGAGGATGTGAATTGGTGTTCACGTCCAAGGACTGCAAGATAAAGTCTGCAAACTCAGGACAAGTNATCAGGAAAGAAGGCAAGATGTAAAGCTCTGGAAGAAGAAGTAGTGAAAACTAGGAAAGAGTTGGAGAAGTTTCAAGCCTTGTATCATCAGAATCTATCAAGTATCAAAGCCTCGAAAGGATTAGCCACCATTCTGAATCAGCAAAGGAATCCAAAGCTGAAAACTAGTTTGGGTTATGAAGAGGGATCAAATAGTGGTTAGCCAAGAAACAAAGAATCCATCAAGTTTGTTGAATCTACATCCAATGACAACAACAAACTTGCAGAAACAAAGGAAGACAATTAGCTTCCCAGGAGGAGTAAATAAAAAGGTGCCAGGACTGAATCTATAAACAAAGAAATAATGCACTCCCTACTCAAGGAAATCATCAACATGCAAGAAATCAACCTGTTCTAACAAGACAACCATTTTCTAGGTACCAACGTTTTTTCTACGGATATTGTTTCTTTTGTTCTAACTTTGGTCATAAAGTTGTAAATTGTTCTTTAAAATTAAATTATGAGAAATCAAGACATTCAAGGTATAGATATTTGCCACAACAAAGAATGATATAGCCAAGTAACAAACCACCATAGACTACAAATCACTTGATGGATGGGAAAAGGACACAGGTTAAGCATAACAATCTTTATGATCCTTTATTTAATGAACCAGAATGTTACATCTGTCATAACTATGGACATAAATATGTTGACTATCGCTTAAGGAACTATGAACTAGATTTGAATTCCCCTACTGAAAATGTCAATGTTTGGAAGAAGAAAGAAAGTGACAAGTGCGGATTAGTGTTGTCAACTCAAAGAYAAACGAAACCTTGGTATATAGACAATGGATGCTCCAAACATATGAYGAGAGACAAAGGTAAGTTTCTATCTCTAAGTGAAAGAAAATTAGGAAACGTAACCTTTGGAAATGATGCTCCAAGTAAAATAAAGGGTAAMGGGATGGTGTGTTTAAGTAATGGAAAAGGAAAAGCCCAAKATTTTCTTYTTGTAGATGGGATGAAACACATTCTGCTTAGTGTAAGTCAAATGTGTGAAAGAGGATGTGAATTGGTGTTCACGTCCAAGGACTGCAAGATAAAGTCTGCAAACTCAGGACAAGTGGTGGCCAAAGGCATAAGGATAGAAAATAATGTATATGTGCTAAAAGAAGATAGAGAAGAGTGTCATCTAATAAAACATGATGAAAGTTGGTTATGGAATAGGAGACTTGGACATATAAACTTCGACCACTTAATCAAGATCAAAAATCTTGAGGCAGTAAAAGATATTCCAAGAATATCAAAACCCCAAGATTCTATGTGTAAACCCTGCCAAGTAGGAAAACTAACCAGGACACCATTTAAGGCCAAGAGATTTACTTCAATAGAAAAACCACTCCAACTAGTTCATATGGATTTATGTGGACCATCAAGATAGGAAGGTACAGGGAGACAAAGCTACTTCATGTTGATTATTGATGATTACTCCATACTTACTTGGGTTGCCTTTCTCAAGGAAAAAGCTGAAGCATTTTAGAAGTTTAAAATATTTAAGGCTTTAACTAAGAATCAAACAAGCAAGAGGTTAAAGGCAGTAAGATCAGACAGAGGAGGAGAATTTATGTCAAGTTATTTCAAGGAATTTTGTGATAAGCATGGGATCAAGAGAGAATACACAATCCCAAGAACCCCACAACAAAATGGAGTAGTGGAGAGGCAAAATAGAACAGTGCAGCAAATGGCCAGGTCAATGATGAATGAGAAGAAAATTAGTTAAACCTACTGGGTAGAAGCAATACACACAGTAGTCCATGTTCTTAACAAAGCCCACCTCAAACCACAAAGTGAAAAGACACCTTATGAACTGTGGTATGGGAGACCTGCTTCAATCAAACACTTCAAAGTCTTTGGGAGTAAATGTTACATAAAGAATAATGATGAGAACCTTGGCAAATATGATGACAAGGTTGATGAAGGTATCTTCTTAGGATATGATACAAACAGTAAAGGATACAGATGCTATAATAAGAGGCTGCATAAAATGGTCAACTGTATTGACATAAAAGTTGATGAAGGAATCCTAGTAAGAGAGGTGTACAATAATGAGTCTTATATAGAGGACACAACTAAAGATGAAGATGAAGAGGTCAAAGAATCAGAAAATGAACACTCTGAATCTGATGAATACTCAGATACTCAGACAAACTCAAATCAACAAGCTCCTTCAAATTCCTCCTCTAGAATTACTCAAAAGAATCATCCTGCAAGTCAGATAATTGGTGAAAAAGACAAAGGTGTACAAACCAGGAGAAAGATAATAAAAAACACCAAGCAATCACATAGATCTTTCATATCCATGTTGGAACCCAAGAAATTTAATGAAGCTAGCAAAGATGACCTTTGGGTTAAAGCAATGAATGATGAACTTGATCAGATTGAGAAAAACAATACGTGGGAGATGGTTCATAGACTGGAAGGTAAAAATATCATTGGTTCCAAATGAATCTTTAAGAATAATTTGAATGAACATGGACAAGTTTTCAGGAACAAAGAAAGATTTGTCTGTAAATTCTATGCTCAAATAGAATGACTGGATTTTGATGAAACATTTTCACCCGTAGCAAGGTTAGAAGCTATCAAAATATTTCTTGCCTATGCTTGTCATAAAAGGTTTAAAGTCTATCAAATGGATGTTAAGTCAGCTTTTCTAAATGGATATTTAAATGAAGAAGTCTATATGGAACAGCCAGAGGGTTTCAAACTATATGATAACCCAGACTTAGTATGCAAGATGAAGAAATATTTATATGGTTTAAAATAATCTCCTCGTGCCTGGTATCTCAGACTAGATACGTATCTCAAAGACAAAGCGTTCAAGAGAGGAACAATTGACAACAATCTATATATCAAAACAGAGAGTGATGATTTGCTCGTTGTGTTGGTCTATGTAGATGACATCATCTTCAAATGTAATCAGAATTCATTGGTAAAATGGTTTGCTTCTTCTATGGAGTCTGAGTTTGAAATTTCTATGATAGGTGAACTGCCATTTTTTCTTAGTCTGCAAATTACTCAGAGGTCTGAAGGGATGTTCATTTCTCAAGAAAAATATCTAAGAGAAATGTTGGAAAGGTTTCAAATGGAAGATTCTAAACCTGTGGGAACACCTATGGTTATTGGATGCAAATTAAGCAAGGATGATGACTCACCTGATGTTGATCAAAGTTCATATAGGTCAATGATAGGCATCCTGTTGTACATCACAACATCTTGCCCTGACATAATGCATGTTGTTGGAATGGTAGGAAGATATTAGTCTACACACAAACAGAGTCATTTTCTAGCTGTCAAAAGGATATTCAGGTATTTGAAAGAAGCAATGACTTATGGTCTGTGGTATCCSAAAAATTAGAATTTCCRGTTAACTACTTATTCATATGTAGATTGGGMAAATTGTGTTGATGAGAGAAAAAGMACTAGTGGAGGAGAATTCTATCTGGGTGACTTGGTAGTAGCATGGCTTAGTGAAAASAAAAGTTCCATTTCTTTATYGACTACAGAGGCARAGTACATTGTTKMTACTACTTGTTGCACTCAGGTATTATGGATTATTCAGACACTTACAGACTTGGATTTAAAATACGCAACACCAATCCCAATTCATTGTGATAACACTAGTGCCATCAGTGTATCTAAGAATCCTGTACTCCACTCCAAGACCAAGAATATTCCCATAAAATACCATTTTCTGAGAGATAAAGTCACCAATCATGTTGTTAAGGTCCATTACACTCCAACCACAGAACAAATTGCAGACATATTTACTAAACCCCTAGCCAAGACACCATTTGAATATCTCCAACAGAAGTTGGGTGTCATCTCATCTCACACCTAAGAGAGTCCATACTGTTAGGGGGAGTTTTGTATTGATTGAATATCTGATACCTCCTAAAAATTATGCAACAACTCAGGGGGAGCATGTTTTCGTTGGCATCTATGTCAAAGGGGGAGAAAATGAGTGTTACGGACTGGATGCTATAGTTGGAGGTACAAATAGTTTAAGTGCACTCATTCAGGGTTGCCATCAATGCCAAAGGGGGAGATTTTTGGCATGTTTACAGGAAAGTGTGCTTGCCATTGATAGCAATATTAGAGTATGCAGCGATGGAGAAAAAGGGACAATGTAAGCTCAGAAGAGTTTGATGGAAAACAGACAGGAAAGGAAGATCAACAACGCAGGGATAATGGCATGGAAAGATCAGAAGCATAAACTCCATTTCATAGTTTTGGATACTGGGAGATTGAGAAGTCAAGAGTTGAGACTCTTCAACACAGGAGTCCCATAGTCGCAAAATTTGGAACCCCGAAATCCCAAAACAGGCACAACTATTGGAGTTTCAGATACCAAGAGATTGAGAAGTCAAGAGTTGAGACTCTCCAACATAGGAAACCCGAACTCACAAAATGCGAAATCACGAAATGTCAAAGACTCCATTTCAGAGTTTTGGATACTAGGAGTTGGAGGAGTCAAGAATGAAGACTCTTCATCACAGGAGTCCCGAAGTCGAAAAATGTCAAAGACTCCATTTCGGAGTTTCAGATACCGAGAGTTGGAGGAGTCAAGAGTCAAGACTCTTCATCACAAGAGTCTCGAAGTCGCGATACCCGAAGTCGTGAAATGCGAAATCATGAAATGTCAAAGACTCCATACCAGAGGTTTGGATACCGAGAGTTGGAGATGTCAAGGACTCTCACGACAAGAATCCCAAAGTTGCGAAGTGTGAAAAGACGAAAAGTTGAACTGACTCCATTTCAAAGTTTCGCAGACTGGGAGGTGGAGTTGTCAAGAACTCTCACATTAAGAATGCCAAAATTGCGATATGAAAAATCATGAGATTTGGACCATCGAAACATCAAGAGTGTGGACCGTTGATCCGACTCCATTTCGAAGGTTCGGATACTGGGATTTGGAAGAGTCAAGAGTTGAAACTCTTCATCAAAGGAGTCCCGAACTTTTGAAATGTGAAATGMTGAAATTCAAAATGTGAAAACACCTTTTTGGTGTAGGCCTTGCTCACCGACGGTGGTCACATCATCAAAGAGCTATAGAGAAGAGCTCAAAGAGGAAAGCTCCATTTTGGAGTATGGGACATGGAGAGTCGAGACTCCTCACCACAAGAATGTTGAAACGTTGGAATGCCGAAAGGATAAATTATGAAAGCACTTTATGGATAAGTGCTTGGTCACCGTCAGTCGTCACATCATCGAAGAGCTGTAGGGAAGAGCTTGAAGAACCAAGCTCCATTTCGTATTTTCAGGAACCGCGACATGGAGCGTCAAGAAACTTTACCACAATAATGTCAAAATTTGGAAATTCCGAAAAGTGAAATAAACGCAAGATCGTACAGATAAAATCCAACGGTGCAGGTGAATTTCAGTATGATCGAAGGGCTATTGTTTCTCTTCACAATCAATCGATCAGTGGTGATCCAGTTGCTGAAGCGGTCTTTGGAGGTTCACAGTGTAACTTCTAGAAACCACTGATGGTTTCTTCCAGAGGACTCGAAGAGAATTCTACGTGATTGCCAGAGGAGATGAAGAGTCTCTAGGAATCTTCTAGTGGAATGAACATTGTTCGTAGAGGCAATTGACAGATGGATCTAACTGTCATAGAAGCTAAAGAGTTGCAATGATGAACAGGTAGAGTACTCGACATGAGAGAGCATGCAGACACATGGCGAGACAGGATGCACAAGGTGCACAGAGATAATAAGTATGCAGAATAGAGAAGAGATGTGTGTTGTTGTTGTTGAGAGGGATTCAAGAGTGTAGAAGGAGGAGTGTGCAGCAACTGAAATACTGAGAAGAGGAATGGAGCATTGAATGGACATGACACATAGAGCATAATAGGCAGAAGCACAAAAAGTGCAAGGCATGTGTGGAGAAAGACAGTGAGACACTAAAGGAAGGCTAAGGTGCACTTGTAGAGAAAAACAGAAGATCAGAAATCCCAAGAAGATGCAGACAGNGCCGAAAAGTGAAATAAACGCAAGATCGTACAGATACAATCCAACAGTGCAGGTGAATTTCAGTATGATCGAAGGGCTATTGTTTCTCTTCACAGTCAATCGATCAGTGGTGATCCAGTTGCTGAAGCGGTCTTTGGAGGTTCACAGTGTAACTGCTAGAAACCACTGATGGTTTCTTCCAGAGGACTCGAAGAGAATTCTACGTGATTTCCAGAGGAGATGAAGAGTCTCTAGGAATCTTCTAGTGGAATGAAGATTGTTTGTAGAGGCAATTGACAGATGGATATAACTGTCATAGAAGCTAAAGAGTTGTAATGATGAATAGGTAGAGTACTCGACATGAGAGAGCATGCAGACGCATGGCGAGAAAGGATGCACAAGGTGCACAGAGATAATAAGTATGCAGAATAGAGAAGAGATGTGTGTTGTTGTTGTTGAGAGGGATTCAAGAGTGTAGAAGGAGGAGTGTGCAGCAACTGAAATACTGAGAAGAGGAATGGAGCATTGAATGGACATGACACATAGAGCATAATAGGCAGAAGCACAAAAAGTGCAAGGCATGTGTGGAGAAAGACAGTGAGACACTAAAGGAAGGCTAAGGTGCACTTGTAGAGAAAAACAGAAGATCAGAAATCCCAAGAAGATGCAGACAGGGAGACACTGATACAGGAGAGCAGAGCAACATAGCAGAACAATGATAAGTCTAGTAAGCCAATTATAAATATGGTATCACTGTGATAAGTTTCATTAGAAAAAAATTATATTTCAGGGTGTTAGGGAGGTGCTAGGGAGGACTATTGTCCTCAAAGGTTCAAGCGGGTGCTTGAGCAAAGGGAGTTGTAGCTTCCATCTGGTTGTAGCCAGAGAAACCAGGGTGGTAGGGTGGTGCAAGGGAGAACTATTGTTCTCTGTTATGCAGGTTGGTTCCTGTGTGACTGGAAGTTGTTGCTTCCATACAGTTGGTGTTGGAACAATTACGGAGTTGGTGCTTCCTTCTAGTGGGTGCTAGAGAAACTAGGGAGTTGGTGCTTCCTTCTAGTAGGTGCTAAAGAAAACAGAGAGTTGGTGCTCTCAGCAAGTTGCAGCTTGCAAAATAGAGGTTGCAGCCTCATTATGAGTTGGACCTCATATGTATGATAATGTAAAGAATGTACATATTACTTATCATATAAAGAAGAAGAGGTTTTTACCCTTTATGGGTTTCCTCAAGAAATATATGTCTCTGTGTATCCATATGTGTCAATGATGTTGAATGGTCTATTTCTTACTTCCCTACATTATTGTGATTGTCATTGAGTGATATGGAAAGAGTTTAAAATAAGTATAATTTTTTAAGCAAGGTTACATATGATTCACGCCCCGCCCCCCTCTTAGTTGTACAACATCAAGTTGGTGCTTGAATATTTGAAGTTGTATCTTCCATCTAGTTGTGGATAGAAAAATAGGGTGGCAGAGTGGTGCTCTGGAAAACACAGAGTTTTTTGTATGCAAGTTGGTGCTTGTATAAGTGGAAGTAGGTGCTTCCATCCAGTTGGTCCTGGAACACTTAGGTAATTGGTGCTTCCTTCTAGTGGGTGCTAGATAAAATAGAGAGTTGGTGCTCTCAACAAGTTGGAGCTTCTAAAACAGAGGTAGTAGCCTCACATTGAGTTGGTTCTCAAAGATAGATGATATATAGAACTTAAAAGACTGCCTATGATTCGAAGAAGAAGAAGAAGAGGTTTTCTCCCTTTATGGGTTTCCTCATGAAAATATGTCTCTGTGTATATCTTATGTGTAACTAATGTTCATTATTTAAGTTGTGCATATCTTGTATAATATTGATGGTCACTTGAAAGATATTAAAAAAAGTATTTGAGTAGTCATAATTTTTTTAAGNAGGATGCACAAGGTGCACAGAGATAATAAGTATGCAGAATAGAGAAGAGATGTGTGTTGTTGTTGTTGAGAGGGATTCAAGAGTGTAGAAGGAGGAGTGTGCAGCAACTGAAATACTGAGAAGAGGAATGGAGCATTGAATGGACATGACACATAGAGCATAATAGGCAGAAGCACAAAAAGTGCAAGGCATGTGTGGAGAAAGACAGTGAGACACTAAAGGAAGGCTAAGGTGCACTTGTAGAGAAAAACAGAAGATCAGAAATCCCAAGAAGATGCAGACAGAGAGACACTGATACAGGAGAGCAGAGCAACATAGCAGAACAATGATAAGTCTGGTAAGCCAATTATAAATATGGTATCACTGTGATAAGTTTCATTAGAAAAAAAGTATATTTCAGGGTGGTAGGGAGGTGTTAGGGAGGACTATTGTCCTCAAAGGTTCAAGCGGGTGCTTGAGCAAAGGGAGTTGTAGCTTCCATCTGGTTGCAGCCAAAGAAACCAGGGTGGCAGGGTGGTG
This sequence comes from Picea glauca, assembly GCA_000966675.3. NCBI lineage: Eukaryota > Viridiplantae > Streptophyta > Pinopsida > Pinales > Pinaceae > Picea > Picea glauca. The sequence goes on along the minus strand of JZKD02S1793842.1, from coordinate 15,401 downwards.
CAAGGGAGAACTATTGTTCTTTGTTATGCAGGTTGGTTCCTGTGTGACTGGAAGTTGTTTCTTCCATACAGTTGGTGCTGGAACAATTACGGAGTTGGTGCTTCCTTCTAGTGGGTGCTAGAGAAACTAGGGAGTTGGTGCTTCCTTCTAGTAGGTGCTAGAGAAAACAGAGAGTTGGTGCTCTCAGCAAGTTGCAGGTTGCAAAATAGAGGTTGCAGCCTCATTATGAGTTGGATCTCATATGTATGATAATGTAAAGAATGTACATATTACTTATCATATAAAGAAGAAGAGGTTTTTACCCTTTATGGGTTTCCTCAAGAAATATATGTCTCTGTGTATCCATATGTGTCAATGATGTTGAATGGTCTATTTCTTACTTCCCTACATTATTTTGATTGTCATTGAGTGATATGGAAAGAGTTTAAAATAAGTATAATTTTTTAAGAAAGGTTACATATGATTCACGCCCCCCCCCCTCTTAGTTGTACAACATCAAGTTGGTGCTTGAATATTTGAAGTTGTATCTTCCATCTAGTTGTGGCTAGAAAAATAGGGTGGCAGAGTGGTGCTCTGGAAAACATAGAGTTTTTTGTATGAAAGTTGGTGCTTGTATAAGTGGAAGTAGGTGCTTCCATCCAGTTGGTCCTGGAACACTTAGGTAATTGGTGCTTCCTTCTAGTGGGTGCTAGAGAAAACAGAGAGTTGGTGCTCTCAACAAGTTGGAGCTTCTAAAACAGAGGTAGTAGCCTCACATTGAGTTGGTTCTCAAAGATAGATGATGTATAGAACTTAAAAGACTTCCTATGATTCAAAGAAGAAGAAGAAGAGGTTTTCTCCCTTTATGGGTTTCCTCATGAAAATATGTCTCTGTGTATATCTTATGTGTAACTAATGTTCATTATTTATGTTGTGCATATCTTGTATAATATTGATGGTCACTTGAAAGATATTAAAAAAAGTATTTGAGTAGTCATGATTTTTTTAAGCATAGTAATAACTGATTCACCCCCCCTCTCAGTTGTCTTATTAATTTCAACAATTTTACTAGATGCATGCTAATTTTTCATGGTCAATTGTTGCATTTTTTAGAACTAATTGTTGTTTTTGTTATAAATAAATAATTTATATCATATCATTGTTTAGTACTACAAATTTATAACAACCATTTCAAGTTATCTTTTCTAGTTTATTAAAGAGTTATTAATTTTATGTTTGGACTTCGAAATAATCATATATATGTTGAAAAGTGTTTGTATTATTGGTAGGTATTCAAACAACTTTGTACCTCTTCTACTGCCTTGACCTAAACAAATATTTCAGTGATAAAGAGAGGGGGAAATAGGCTTGGCTAATATACTTTCTAATTTGATCCCTTGAGGTCACTAGGGAAGATTCCTTTGTGGTGGACCTCTTCCATCACTAAAACAAGGGAAGTTGTTACTAAGGTGACAGTGGTAGTATCTTCCATAGTTACACAAGATTTGGGGTCTTTTGTTGGGATTTGCATAAGTAATAATCCAATGATAACATTTTGGTGTCATTTTCGGGCAAGATTGAGTCATTCTCCTTAATGACACATCTTTGGTAAACTTATCCTAAATCCCTTATATTTCAATTTTATCTAGCGACCCCATTGAGGGTAGCTCCCTCAACTTCCTTAGATGATCCAAAAAGGATCATCTGGGAAATCAACTAATATACTTCTAGGTGTCATCCTGCTCTCATCTTTTTTATATTGTATACTCTCAAGTGATGGAACTATGGCACCCTAATATTTTCATGAAATATATCCTTCTATTGATTTTGAGAACATTCCTAGATACCCAAATTGTTTTAATGTTGATGAAATATGGTTGGAAGACTATCCAAAATTAGAATTTTTTTTCATCATTCATATTGTATAGTTCTTTAAGTATCTATTGGAAACAAAATTGTAACACGAGGACATACAAATAAAGTTATTTATATATTTCCTTCCCTTGGAAGTACAAAANAAAAATCTAATCCAAGAGCTCTCAGTACAATACAATCATTTCACATTGTCATACACAAATTAGCAAATACAAGTGCCAATTTCTATGTCCAGAGAACTTGCCTCCTCTGCACAAAATCTGCAATTCAAATTCTCACAATGATCGAATACAATTGCCTTGTTTTCACATGCTCATAAGCATATCCACTCCATGTGTGATCAAATCACAACTGATAGATAAACTGTCCATTTCACTTGTTATCTCAACTGGGTCTCCACCGAATCTGACATGCATGTAGTTAACCGTGGTGAATCTTCAATTGCATGTGAGTTCACTGATTAATTGAACTCTCACTAGTGCATGTTTAGTTACAACTAGTACAACTAATCTTAACTCACTTAACTACACTTATGATTCTGTTACAAATCCAACTCACTCAGTTATGAATGAAATAATAGATTAATATTTATTATCTAATTTAATTAAGGGAATAATAAATTAGACACATGTTTCATGTTGACTTTTCAACACTCCCTCTCAACAAGAAAGGGATTATCATTCACCCCAATCCTGTCTCTATGATATTTGAATTTTCTCCTGGTGAGCACCTTCGTCAGAATGTCTGCATCCTGATATTCCATAGGAATGTATTGAAGCAACATGATCTTTTTCCGCACACAATCTCTGAGATGATGATACTAGATATCTATATGCTTAGATCTGTCATGAAACACAGGATTAATCGAGAGTTAAAGAGACTATGATTATCACAATAAATCACTGTCAAATCTAAATGAGAACTAAACAAACCAACCAAGATCTTCCTCATCTAGATAGCCTCACATATAGGTTGACTCGCTACCATGTATTTCACTTCCGCTAAACTAAGTGCCATGGATCTTTGTTTCCTGCTGTACCAAGAAGCAACTGTAGATATGATACTAAAGATCCCCCCTGATGTGCTCTTTCTGTCCGTTGGGCTGCCTACCCAATCTTCATCCATGAAGCCATGCAACTTCACCTCATCCATCTATATGTACCATAATCCATACTCAGATGTGCCCTTCATATATCTTAGGACATGCTTACCNACTCACAAAACTTTGAGAATGTTTGATCCTTCTTCTACATGAAGAATATCCAACATTTACGAGAAAATTCATCAACAAAAATAACATAATACCTATGTTTTGTTGTTGAAGAAACCAATAATGGTCCACACGCATCCATGTGAATTCTCTCCAGGATCACCAAAGAATAGTTCTCCTTTTCATGAAAGGTGGACTTTACATACTTCCCCGGGGTGCACCCCTTGCACTGATCTAACTGAGCAAGCGTTCCCATTGGAAGTCCAGTAGATATTTGTTGCATGATCTTCAAGGCTCCATGATAAAGATATCCCAATCTCCTGTGCCATAATTCACCCTCATCCTGGCTCACCACTTTTTTTGCCTTGCCTATCATGGCATTGCAGCCATCTACCTCCATCATGTAGAGATTCTTAACTAGAATCCCTATATTCTTGACTTGACCCGTTCATTTTTGTCACAGGTAGGATTTACCACTACTAAAAATAACGTCATAGCCTCTATCCTCCAACATTATGACTGAGACCAAGTTTTTCTTCAGACCTGGAACATGCATAACATTTTTTAATTGAAATGGTTTACTTGACTCCCTTTGAAAGGTAATGGTACCAATACCAGTTGCACTATATCTTCCATCGTTGCCCATATCTATATGCATTCCGAGATCTTTCTCTTCCAGGTCAATGAAAGACTCTCTATCTCCCGTCATGTGGAATGAAGCGCCACTATCCAAATACCACACCGATCCTGATGCATTCGAAGCCATGAATGCAATCAAAGAAAAGTTAAGCTCAAATTGTGAGACAAGAGCCTCACAAGTTGCAGATCCAGCAACCGTCTTGTTCTTCTTATTCTATGGACAATTAGTAGCGAGATGCCCATGTTCATGATAGTGAAAACACTTCACTTTGGACAAATCCAGCTTCTTGACTTTAGACTCGAATTTTGATTGGAATTTCTTCCCTTTCCCTTTCCTTTCCTTGGAAGTCAAAGCACAATTCTCTTCATCATAATGCTTTGATGAATATCCATCTTTGGTGTTCCTCCTAAACTCCTCTTGCACTAGATCCGACGATAGTCATTCCCAATTCGACAATTTTTCCCTTCCATTGACAGAGTCTTGATAACTGTGCCAACTCTTGGGAAGCCCTAGGAGCGCCAAGTTCACCAAATCATCAGTAGTGACTGTTATTCCCACACTTCCAAGCTCATCCTGACATTGGAAAAACTTCATGAAATATTTTGGAATGGTGTCGCCTTTATCCATCTTTATCTTCCTGAGTTTATCTTTGAGCGCTAATTTCCTATGGTCACTACTATTTTGGAACAGATCCTTCAAAACCTTCCACACTGCATATGGTGTGGTTTTCCCATGGATACTTGAGACAATGTGATCTCGTACTCCCTCCAACAGAATCCTCCTTGCCTTCACCACTTTCTTTTGCCATGCATCAATATTTGCAGTGTCTGTCGCATCTGGCTTAGGAACATCGTTGTCAATGTAACCCTTCAAGCCATTTTCTTCGAGCACTACTTCCATCCTGTCCTTCCAAGCAATGTAGTTAGAGCCTCCCTCGAGTGCATACTCCAACCTCAAGCCATTGAAATACATTTCGATCTTGAATTAGCTGTCGCACCAAGAAAATCTTGCAAATTTGAATGCTATCCTACCACCAAAACTCAACCCTACAATCCCTCCTCCCTGGGAAGTTCGCACCCCTCCTGAGAGTAGCCTAAGGGAATTTCACACCCTGCCTGTGTGTAGCCTGCGAACTTTCCTAGGAAGTTCGCTCCCTGGTACACTGTAGGGTGAGGGGGGTTTGCACCCTGCTTGTGTATTTGTCTGCAAACTTGCCTAGGAAGTTTGCACTGTACTCCACTGTAGGGTGAGGGAAGTTCGCACCCTACTAGTGTATTTTCCTATGAGAATGCCAATGAATTTTGTACCCTGCCTTTGTCTAGGGTGCGAGAATGAAATAATGTTCGCACCTCACTTCTATGACTCCATGGCCTCTTTTGGCTTTGATACCATGTAGAAATTTCGATACACTTAATGTATTCCTGTGATTCTCCTAATCTAACAATTTTCTCCACTGTTAAATACATAATCGCTTCTACTATTATTCTTGCAGAAAATTAAACCACGATCACAACCACAATCACAAAGTGAAATATCAATAACACACAACACATAATTTTTACCAGGAAAGCGTAAAGCTAAAAACCCCACTATCATATATTATGTATATCATGAATCATGAAACAATATCATACAAAACTCTAATCCAAGAGATCTTAGTACAATACAATCATTTCACACTGTCATACACAAATTAGAAAATACATGTGTCAATTCCTGTGTCTAGGCAACTTGCCTCCTCTACACAAACTCTACAATTCAAATTCTCACAATGATCGAATACAATTGCCTAGTTTACACATGCTCATAAGAATATCCACTGCATGTGTGATCAAATCACAACTGATAGCTAAATTGTCCCTTTCACCTGTTATCTCAACTGGGTCTCCACTAGATATGACATGCATGTAGTTAACCGTGGTGAATCTTCAATTACATGTGAGTTCACTGATTAACTGAACTCTCAGTATTGCATGTTTAGTTACAACTAGTACAACTAATCTTAACTCACTTAATTACACTTATGATTATGTTACAAATCCATCTCACTTAGTTATGAATGAAATAATAGATTAATATTTATTGTCTAATTTAATTAAGGGAAAAATAAATTAGACACATGTTTCTTGTTGACTTTTCAACAACAAGAATAGGAGACTTCAACATAGAATATTTTCTAGATGAGGAAACATGGGTGAATATCGTGATAGAAAGATCTTGGGAAATTTTGGGAAAGCCTTTTACGGTTCCTTCATTAGGAGGAATAGGATTATTTAAAGGAAATANGCATCCATGTGAATTCTCTCCAGGATCACCAAAGAATAGTTCTCCTTTTCATGAAAGGTGGACTTTACATACTTCCCCAGGGTGCACCCCTTGCACTGATCTAACTGAGCAAGCGTTCCCATTGGAAGTCCAGTAGATATTTGTTGCATGATCTTCAAGGCTCCATGATGAATATATCCCAATCTCCTGTGCCATAATTCACCCTCATCCTGGCTCACCACTTTTTTTGCCTTGCCTATCATGGCATTGCAGCCATCTACCTCCATCATGTAGAGATTCTTAACTAGAATCCCTATCTTCTTGACTTGACCCGTTGATTTATGTCACAGGTAGGATTTACCACTACTAAAAACAACGTCATAGCCTCTATCCTCCAACATTATGACTGAGACCAAGTTTTTCTTCAGACCTGGAACATGAATAACATTTTTTAATTGAAATGGTTTACCTGACTCCCTTTGAAAGGTAATGGTACCAATACCAGTTGCACTATATCGTCCATCGTTGCCCATCTCTATATGCATTCCGAGATCTTTCTCTTCCAGGTCAATGAAAGACTCTCTATCTCCCGTCATGTGGAATGAAGCGCCACTATCCAAATACCACACCGATCTCGATGCATTCGAAGCCATGAATGCAATCAAAGAAAATTTAAGCTCAAATTGTGAGACAAGAGCCTCACAAGTTGCAGATCCAGCAACCGTCTTGTTCTTCTTCTTCTATGGACAATTAGTAGCGAGATGCCCATGTTCATGATAGTGAAAACACTTCACTTTAGACAAATCCAGCTTCTTGACTTTAGACTCGGATTTTGATTGGAATTTCTTCCCTTTCCCTTTCCTTTCCTTGGAAGTCAAAGAACAATCCTCTTCATCATAATGCTTTGATGAATATCCATCTCTGGTGTTCCTCCTAAACACCTCTTGCACTAGATCCGATGATAGTCATTCCCAATTCGACAATTTTTCCCTTCCATTGACAGAGTCTTGATAACTGTGCCAACTCTTGGGAAGCCCTAGGAGCGCCAAGCTCACCAAATCATCAGCAGTGACTGTTATTCCCACACTTACAAGCTCATCCTAACATTGGAAAAACTTCATGAAATATTTTGGAATGGTGTCGCCTTTATCCATCTTTATCTTCCTGAGTTTATCTTTGAGCGCCAATTTCCTATGGTCACTACTATTTTGGAATAGATCCTTCAAAACCTTCCACACTGCATATGGTGTGGTTTTCCCATGGATACTTGAGACAATGTGGTCTCATACTCCCTCCAACAGAATACTCCTTGCCTTCACCACTTTCTTTTGCCATGCATCAATATTTGCAGTGTCTGTCGCATCTGGCTTAGGAACATCGTTGTCAATGTAACCCTTCAAGCCATTGTCTTCGAGCACTACTTCCATCTTGTCCCTCCAAGCAATGTAGTTAGAGCCTCCCTCGAGTGCATACTCCAACCTCAAGCCATTGAAAGACATTTCGATCTTGAATTAGCTGTCCCACCAAGAAAATCTTGCAAATTTGAATGCTATCCTACCACCAAAACTCAACCCTACAATCCCTCCTCCCTNATTGCAGCCATCTACCTCCATCATGTAGAGATTCTTAACTAGAATCCCTATCTTCTTGACTTGACCCGTTGATTTATGTCACAGGTAGGATTTACCACTACTAAAAACAACGTCATAGCCTCTATCCTCCAACATTATGACTGAGACCAAGTTTTTCTTCAGACCTGGAACATGAATAACATTTTTTAATTGAAATGGTTTACCTGACTCCCTTTGAAAGGTAATGGTACCAATACCAGTTGCACTATATCGTCCATCGTTGCCCATCTCTATATGCATTCCGAGATCTTTCTCTTCCAGGTCAATGAAAGACTCTCTATCTCCCGTCATGTGGAATGAAGCACCACTATCCAAATACCACACCGATCCCGATGCATTCGAAGCCATGAATGCAATCAAAGAAAAGTTAAGCTCAAATTGTGAGACAAGAGCCTCACAAGTTGCAGATCCAACAACCATCTTGTTCTTCTTCTTCTATGGACAATTAGTAGCGAGATGCCCATGTTCATGATAGTGAAAACACTTCACTTTGGACAAATCCAGCTTCTTGACTTTAGACTCGGATTTTGATTGGAATTTCTTCCCTTTCCCTTTCCTTTCCTTGGAATTCAAAGAAAAATCCTCTTCATCATAATGCTTTGATGAATATCCATCTCTGGTGTTCCTCCTAAACTCCTCTTGCACTAGATCCGACGATAGTCATTCCCAATTCGACAATTTTTCCCTTCCATTGACAGAGTCTTGATAACTGTGCCAACTCTTGGGAAGCCCTAGGAGCACCAAGCTCACCAAATCATCAGCAATGATTGTTATTCCCACACTTCCAAGCTCATCCTAACATTGGAAAAACTTCATGAAATATTTTGGAATGGTGTCGCCTTTATCCATCTTTATCTTCCTGAGTTTATCTTTGAGCGCCAATTTCCTATGGTCACTACTATTTTGGAATAGATCCTTCAAAACCTTCCACACTGCATATGGTGTGGTTTTCCCATGGATACTTGAGACAATGTGGTCTCATACTCCCTCCAACAGAATACTCCTTGCCTTCACCACTTTCTTTTGCCATGCATCAATATTTGCAGTGTCTGTCGCATCTGGCTTAGGAACATCGTTGTCAATGTAACCCTTCAAGCCATTGTCTTCGAGCACTACTTCCATCTTGTCCCTCCAAGCAATGTAGTTAGAGCCTCCCTCGAGTGCATACTCCAACCTCAAGCCATTGAAAGACATTTCGATCTTGAATTAGCTGTCCCACCAAGAAAATCTTGCAAATTTGAATGCTATCCTACCACCAAAACTCAACCCTACAATCCCTCCTCCCTNATCGTGATAGAAAGATCTTGGGAAATTTTGGGAAAGCCTTTTACGGTTCCTTCATTAGGAGGAATAGGATTATTTAAAGGAAATATGATAACCCTATGTGGAAGACTTACCCAGATATATATGAGTGCTCATGGAACTTCAACAGAAGAAGAATTTGAGATCATTAAATTTGTCGAGAACAACACCCCATTTGCTATTTTTCTAGGAAAAAACTGGATTGAGAAAGATCATATACGAAGGAAATAAGAAGAGGAGGATATAGAACAGAAAAAACAATAACTAAGAGATTTCATAGCTAGGAGAATAGAGCACTTACTGAAATAACAAGAGGACCAATCAAATCTATTGAGGACCATAGATCTGGACGTCGAAGTTGAAAGAACACAGGAAGAATTGAAACACATGTCTGTACATGAGAGTAGAGAACCTACCCCAGAAAGAGAAGAATTATTACTCTCAAAACCCTTGAAAGACCCTCCACAGTGAAAAGTTACTATGCCAAGAGGAGATAAGAATGATAATGGAAAGATGAAACAAGTGGCTCATATTTCAGGAAAGAAAGCCAGAAATCTCAACAAGAAGAAGGAAAAGTTAGAAATGTTACAGGAAGTTCCAGGGAGGAATTCACAGAAGGAAGGTTTGCAGAAATGCAACTTCGTCGAGATATCAGAACATCAAATATTGGCACTTCTCCATGACAAAGAAATATGACTGTTGGAGGCATCTCGACCATTATCCTGATGCTCCAGAACAGCTTGAACTGCAGTTATGGCCAGAAAGATTGCCATTATACCATTGGGACCACACCATAACTGGTGGAATTGCATTGATTGAGGCATTCCTACCCATTGGAGGAGTCGATTAAGATGTTGTCTAGTTATCCCATCAAGCGTTGCAATGATAACACTTTTTCCAATTATTATTATGCGAGCCCAGAGAGCACTAGTTTCTTTCATGCGGTGACTATTGAGAGCTTGCCACCCATTCTATTACATCGAGTATTTGATCGCTGACTTGAGATACCTGATTTTGAGTGTGCATGTCGGGTGACTTCAGTGAAGTAGAGAAATCCGTCGAAGAGATCCTCACTGACCTCATGGTTGAGAAGGTCATGTCTATAGGAGTCCAAGCCTCGTCGATGAGAGGAGTGCAAGCATCCCAGTTGATTGCTCGTGGATTTGGACCATTCCAAGCTGTGACAGAGAAATGAACCAAGCATGGTGATGACTTGGCAAATGAGAAGCTCATCATATCTATCCTACCCAATTATATCTCGCCTCTGGCTAGTGCGTTGAGTCGTGAAAATGTTCCAAGGGACTTCGACTATACCTTTATCACTGCATACCTCCCGAAGGAGATACACACAGTTGGATTGCAGTTAGGATAAATCATGATGTTTAAGATCAGTGACTTCAAATTGAGAGATCGCAAAAACCAAGGAATGCTCACCCCACACAAGTACTTGACCAGGACCAAGGGGATAAGTCGAAGAATATCCCCCAGCCATGGACTATCGACATTGCAAGGTCCACTATCCTGAATTTTATGAAGATACCACACTTTGGAAGGCATCAAGAGGTTAACGCGTGCATTAAAACCCTATTGTATTTATTTCATGGTGGTTATATGTGGATGGATAGACACATCACTGTAGATCTAGTGTTGATCCATCGGATCACCAGATTAAGCATGCAAGGACCATACCCACAAGAATTTTATCCAGGGAAGGTTGTAGATCACACCTTGGCATAGAAAAATTAAAGATACCTATGGCGATATAGAAAAAGAGAAGTGAGGCTATAAGGTAGCCTCCATTCAGAATGGTGCAGTGTGCCTAGATTTCCAGTTGATCACCGGTAAGCTAGTAAGGAAGAGTAGACCCACGCAGGTCACATGGTTTGTTGTTGACCTCGCGGGAAAATGTGTGGAAGGGATACAAATGAACTAGGCGAGCTACGTCATCAACCACTTAGAGAAAGAATACCATGAAGCTCAGGATCAGAGCTATGAGTTCCACTTTAGTTGGTTGTTGATCCTCATCACTTTCATTGCTTGGTAAATGCCAGAAGGTGCGACCTTCCCTAAGATTGAGCCATCGGAACCCTTAGCTGTGAATTTCACCATGCTCTGATATGTGAGCGACATGTCAAAACAATGGCAGTCAAATGCGGTCTTCCACTCCTACTACCTACAGTTGAAGAGGGATATTGATTGTTTCCCTCGGATGAGGCTGAACACCCTGCATAGGTTCAGACCATTTGTGAAGTTATGCGCATATAAGCATTTTATTTATATTACTGCGCACAGAGACAAACACAAATAAGAGCTACAAAGTTACTCTAAAATCATAGAGGAGGACATGGAAGAAATCACTAAGGAATGGCTTGCAAAGTTCCTTATAACAAATGACTCTGCAGAACTATCTGACCTCGACCTCAACAGAAGTCTGGTGGTTACTCGCAAAGAGTATGATGCACCCAGCAGTAGAAGAAGGAAGAAAAATAAAGAGGTTTAGGACATGAACAATGCATCAGAAGAGACTACTTTAGACTCACCTGGACCGAGAGGTGATGACGAAGTAGACAAAGAATATGGAAAAGGAGGAGAAGAAAAGAAGAAACAAGGCAAAGTAACAATGCCTGGGAATCCTATTGACGAATATGAGACCTCCAAGAAAAGAAAGTTTTCCCCCACGAAACCTACATCACAGAATAAATCCAAATCTAGTAAACCACCGATGTAGACTTTGATAACGATGGATGACATAGATTTCATTATCGTCGCTTTCTCATATACCTTAGAAGACATCTTATAGTGCAATGAATCTTAACAAGAGACCATGTATGAAAGAATTGAAGCAGAACTGAAAGGAGTACAACAAGCCCTCTGCTCCATCTGCATAGTGTTTACTGTGCCCCCATCATCAGAAGGAATAGAGTTGGGAGACAAACTTGCCTAGATATGTCGGATAGTAGATGTGACCGAAGCTTTCCTTAGTCATGTTCAAGAATAAAAATAATAGGCCACAGAGGCCTTAAAGAAAGAAAAAGAGGAATCCAAAGAACAATGTCAGTTTTCACAAAAGGAAAAAGACGACATCTAAGCCAAGTTTGTAGAGCATAGAGAACAGATATAAAAGGAGAAGGAACAGTTGCTTGCAAAGAAGATTGGAGTTATATAAGAAGTCACTAGATCACTTTGCTCTATGACGAGCTTAGAACATATGGAATAAGCCCTAGTGGAAAGCCAAGTAGGGAAGATTGTCGAAGCTATTCATCATCTCCAACAGAGGATAGAAGAACTAGAGTTACAAGAAGTGCCAAGCACTCCGCAGAAAGTGCGATATGAGAGAGAAGAAACTACCTGAAGTGCATTCCATAGAATCAAGGCATTGGCCTTATAATGTAATAAGCTCAATAGTCAAAGTGTGCATACTTACGAGTGCCTTGCAGAGGACCCTGAACTAAGGACACTAGAGTCATAGCTTCAGGAGGACAAATAGAAAGTAGCAATGGTGCAAGCGCAGTTAAAGCCACTACCATCGGTTGAGAGGATGAAATGATCCCAGAAACAGTGCACGGTTCAACAAAAATTCCATGCCATACAGAGTAAGGTCATGGAAGTGACCCAACGACTCCATCCAGTGTAGGATACAACTTGCATACTTTTGGAGGAGATTGAAGGACGAGGAGAAGAACTAGAACAAGTGGTCACCACAATGGAACAATGCTTGGAAGGACCCATGACAGAGAAGGTTATTCAAGAGTTCACCGAGAAAGATGCACTGGTGAAGAAACAGGTCAAATAAGCTCAAGCTAATATCGAGGCATTTGAGGCAAAGTTACCTAGATCAAAGTGACTCGGGATGAATCATAGGTGATTGTTGGGGACCTGTTGGCCCTTGACCAAGTTTTCGAGAGCCTTGGTCATGTTTGAACAATTTTGGGACTTCGACAGACTAGTCAAAGGCAAAGTGCAAGGCAAAGAGTATATCACGGGATATCGGCCCCTTCTTAGGGAATTTTTGGTTTTATGTTTTATGTAACATGTATGGGATGTCAGCCCATGGGTTAACCCATTTTTAGGCCCCTTTGTAATGTATAGATAGAAATCTAGGAGATGTAAGTAAGCGGAGACCTAAGTGTGTAATGTGGCTGGTGAGCTAAGTGTGAACAATTGTGGATGCTTGTGCATACTGTGTATTAAGAACTTGCAAAGATAAGTGCAAGTGATTGTAAGAAGCTTGTGTGCAGATTGTAAGAAGGCTTTGTGCTTGAACCTAGCTTGGGGAAGGAATATCTGGCGAGGTGTGTGCAGATCTATTGTCCTATACAGAGTGGGTTCTTGTGTCTCTATGCTTGTAGAAGATCGAAATAAGACAATAAAGAAGAGAAGAGTTGGAGGGCGTAGCCCCACACTGGGGTGAACCACGTATATCCTGTGTTGTGGTTGCTTTGTGCATTATATTTGTTATGTTATTGATGTGATGTATGCTTAGTGAAATGATATATGTTAGATGCATCTGATATAGTAGCTTAGTTCTTAATAATGTGCATGAATGCTAGATCTGATCTAATTCTATATGATAGGTTCTTGGATATATTAGATCTTGTTGAATACTGCATTGCTCTGTAATTANCTTGCAAAGAAGATTGGAGTTATATAAGAAGTCACTAGATCACTTTGCTCTATGACGAGCTTAGAACATATGGAATAAGCCCTAGTGGAAAGCCAAGTAGGGAAGCTTGTCGAAGCTATTCATCATCTCCAACAGAGGATAGAAGAACTAGAGTTACAAGAAGTGCCAAGCACTCCGCAGAAAGTGCGATATGAGAGAGAAGAAACTACCTGAACTGCAGTCCATAGAATCAAGGCATTGGCCTTATAATGTAATAAGCTCAATAGTCAAAGTGTGCATACTTACGAGTGCCTTGTAGAGGACCCTGAACTAAGGACACTAGAGTCATAGCTTCAGGAGGCCAAATAGCAAGTAGCAATGGTGCAAGCGCAGTTAAAGCCACTACCATCGGTTGAGAGGATGAAATGATCCCAGGAACAGTGCACGGTTCAACAAAAATTCCATGCCATACAGAGTAAGGTCATGGAAGTGACCCAACGACTCCATCCAGTGTAGGATACAACTTGCATACTTTTGGAGGAGATTGAACGACGAGGAGAAGAACTAGAACAAGTGGTCACCACAATGGAACAATGCTTGGAAGGACCCATGACAAAGAAGGTTATTCAAGAGTTCACCAAGAAAGACGCACTGGTGAAGAAACAGGTCAAATAAGCTCAAGCTAATATCGAGGCATTTGAGGCAGAATTACCTAGATCAAAGTGACTCAGGATGAATCACAGGTGATTGTTGGGGACCTATTGGCCCTTGACCAAGTTTTCGAGAGCCTTGGTCATGTTTGAACAATTTTTGGACTTCGACAGACTAGTCAAAGGCAAAGTGCAAGGCAAAGAGTATATCATGGGATATCGGCCCCTTCTTAGGGAATTTATGGTTTTATGTTTTATGTAACATGTATGGGATGTCAGCCCATGGGTTAACCCATTTTTAGGCCCCTTTGTAATGTATAGATAGAAATCTAGGAGATGTAAGTAAGCGGAGACCTAAGTGTGTAATGTGGCTGGTGAGCTAAGTGTGAACAATTGTGGATGCTTGTGCATACTGTGTATTAAGAACTTGCAAAGMTAAGTGCAAGTGATTGTAAGAAGCTTGTGTGCAGATTGTAAGAAGGCTTTGTGCTTGAACCTAGCTTGGGGAAGGAATATCTGGCGAGGTGTGTGCAGATCTATTGTCCTATACAGAGTGGGTTCTTGTGGCTCTGTGCTTGTAGAAGATCGAAATAAGACAATAAAGAAGAGAAGAGTCGGTGGGCGTAGCCCCACACTGGGGTGAACCACGTATATCCTGTGTTGTGGTTGCTTTGTGCATTATATTTGTTATGTTATTGATGTGATGTATGCTTACTGAAATGATATATGTTNATGTTAAATATTGAGCGTGGGTAATGTTGTACAAGTTGGGTCTTCTGAATAGACCAAAATTGAATAAAGTCTACCATTCTTTCAATAACCTCTTTTTGGGGAGGATTCAAGGAATGAAAATTGGAAGAGTTTCAAAGAATACATTGACTAATATTATCTATAGGATCTGAGTAATCAAAGAATTGAATAATTTCAGAAATTGAAGAAGTCTCAAGAAGCATTATCAGGTTCTATGTGATGATTGGTTGATGGTGATGATTTAATGTAAAGTTTTATTATCTTGTATATATTCTTGGGTGGAAGGAAGGGGAAAGGATGAAGAGTTCAAATATCTCTTGTTATTGGAGAATTATATCTTCCTCTTGGAGGTTTATCCCTCCCTTTACATTTGGAAGCTGTAGCTACCTTTGGAAGTCATTACTTCGCTTGAACAATAACTATTGATTATTTCTCATATATAGTGCATGGTGTACTGTGGTGTATTGGTGTAAATGTTATACTATTTTTCATTGGT
>JZKD02S1793841.1:611216-622542 GCA_000966675.3 Picea glauca | reverse complement strand
TGGAAACCCAAACCGGGAAAACCAACATATATTATATTCATACACTGTGTTACATTGTTTACAATACAATATACATATAGGAGCCAGCGGCATCCAAAACCCTAACCCAATGACCCGGATTAGTCCAAAACCTTAATTCCTTAACCGGAAATAGAAAACCATCGGCAAAAAACCATGTGCCGAAAAAAAACCACCTAATATCTTGTGGTCCCGGATATATGTCGTCCTGACGGAAATATGTCGGCCCGAATATAACACATACCCAACACATATACCCTTTTAGTGTAAACCCTACCTTAGAGAAACCTGCCTTGGGAAGTAAAAGGGATTACACCCCCAAGGAGGTAGCTTCTATAAGCTCCTTGTGACTCCATTAACCCAATATTAAAGGCACTAGTCATTGATTTGTTGCATTGGAGATATAAAATTATTGCATTGGGAAACGTGAATTTTGGTCTTTTTACTTCTTGCAAAAGTGGATTGTCTTCCTTGTGCCTTGGGAACCTCACAACCACTAGGGCGTCCTCATCTAAGGGATACTTATTGCTGTTGTTACAAATTTGCATCTTCAGCCATTAGGGCTGCAGAAACCCTAACCTACTTGCTCAAATAACTCTTTATTCAATCATTGGTTTTGGCTCAAATTTTGCACACCTACTCTACTTTTCCTAACGCACTTTTTGGCAAATTTTGAGGGGATTCTAGTGGCTGATTTTCTTTATGTAATACATTGAATGTTACAGCCATAAGGTTGATATAATTTATTGCAGACAAGTGTTTACAACAACCTTGTCTTTTGTGATAGAATTTGGGCTTTTCATCTTGAGTTTAGCTAGTCTTTCTCTCATATTTTCTACTTGATTTCTAGCACTTATTGAGCAGCTTCTAGTATCATTTATTTTCTGAAATATATTGTTATCTACTGCTGCAAATTAGGGACAACAAGCTTAACTTGTTGAACCAACTAACATATACTATTGCAAAGTGTCTTTTCTTGTTTCTCGGAAAGGTACACTCATCCGAAAAAACACTATACTTATGGGGCAGTCGTTACTTAACTTGAAAGGCATCTCTCCCCACCTTTCTTTCCATATAGACTTGACCTCTAGGGGATTCTTTTCCACTTCCCTCCATCTCTATCTCAATCCCCCTAGGGTCACCAGGATCGCCTCCCTAGAGTGACCTAGTCACCCTTGAAGTGYGCRACCTACATCGAGGTGACWTTGGGTGTAGGATTCCCATAGTTGTAGCACTTTTTCCRTGGTTGGGTCAGGATTTTCCCAACCTACAACTTGTGCCATAACATTTTGGCATCRATGTCGGGGAGGATTTTGAATCCTCTTCTGAACCCTGACAAMACTTTGGTAAGTTATACCAAATCCTTTYCCTTAGCTTACTTGGYGACTCCACCCAAGGGACGTTCCCTTTCCACCCTCTTTGATGAGATCATCTTGAAGCTCATCTGGTGACTCCACCTTCCCAGAAGATTCCTTCCCYAAACCTTTYCCCCCTGGGAAATTCAAWCCTTCTAAGGTTGACCAAATAAGGCCTCCTCTCAAGTCTCCCRTTGCCAAAACTCTTTTCCATAAATCCATTCCCCTTGCTYCAATGGCTCGCCCTTAGGAAAAATACCTCTACAAACCCGTCAACATGGYCAATATCCAAGGTCACCCTAAYAAKATGCCAACAGATGTCCACAAGTAGTTGTCAAGTTTCCCAGGAAACAATGTGATAACTGTCGAAGATCAAATTTATGTCATGGGTCGAGATATGGACAATGCAGGTATTGATCATGAAGATGTGGCCATGAGACTATTTTCCTCATCATTGAATAAGGAGGCTCTTGATTGGTTCAAGGGACTCCCTGATAATCAAATCATGACCTATGATGCCTTTAACACCTTATTTAAAAGCAGATGGTCAAGGAAAGCAGATGGTGGGACACTTACAACTCAATTCAATCAAATAAAGAAAAAGGAGAATGAAACGGTAAGGGAATTCATTTCAATATTTGACAGGTTGCACAATCAAATTCCAATATATTATCATCCTACAACATCATCAATTTGTCTCCTTTACATGAATGCCTTTGAAGGGCGTTCTGATACATTCTTAAAGATAAAAATCCCACAACATTGGCACAAGCTAAAGAGTCCAGTATCGGCATTGAAGAGAATCTCCTTGATTAAAAAATAGAACCTTTTCAGTATCCCTGCAACAAGACATAATCAAGGACTAAGGTTTCCAACAACAACGCTCCTAATCCAATTGCTCTCTTGACTCAAAAGATAGACCAAATGAATACTTAGTTTGATCAGGTGAGAAATCAGCTTATGAACCGTATGACTACAATGGAAAGAAATCAATATACTCCTAGACCTTAGTTTTCTAGACAACAGAGAGATGCCATCGATTGGAAGCCAAGACATCAACAAGAGGCAAAAGCCCCAGACACTTTGAAACCTGTTGGGACAGTTGATTTAGAATATTTGTGTCTTCCATACCAAGAGCCCCACAAGGAATATAAATGCCTCTGAAAAGATGAAGATTGTCCTAACGATATAAACTTCATGATTTGCAATCTCAATGAAGAACAAACTGCTCAAGATCTGGTCGATAAAGCCAGAAGAATAAGAGAAATAGAGGGGAGAATTCAGGCCTTATGCAAGTTGACAGATGATCAGAAGAAGGAACTAAAGAGGAGGGAAATTCTAGTCTACAAAAGAAAAAATGCTTCATCCCCTCCGTCACAACCCGACACTCCAATTCCACCAGTCGAAAAGGTGGCTCCACCACCACCGCCGGTATGTGAGTTGCTTCCTAAGCCAACTACTGCAGATGATATTCAGTTGAATATAGATGTTACAAATATGTTTGGAAAGATGAATATGATGGTCCCGATGACAGAGATATGTAAGATCCCTTCTATAAAAAGGGAAATTTTGAAAATATTACAGGTGTCAGCCGAGAAGGAGGATTCTCCCATCATGTTAAACACTATGTATCTTGATCGACCAAGGGACAAGAACCCTCATTTCTATCTATCATTAGGCATAAATGGCATCCTCTTAAACAACTGCATGCTTGATTCAAGGGCCTCGACAAATGTCATATCTTTGAAGGTAATGAAACAACTTGGTTTGAAGACAACCCGACCTTATGAAAATGTTTGCGGTATTGATTTAAGAAGAGTTAAGGTCTTGGGAGTATGTGAAGACCTTGAGGTTTTCCTGATTGACTTCCCACATATCAACATTCTCATGGACATAGTAGTGATTGACGTTTCAGATTCTTTTATCTAGGAGTTGGTCTACTGCTCTCGAGGGTTTCCTAAGCATGGATCTCACCCATGCACATATTCCTATCGGGGATGACACTTTTTAGATACTATACAATCGATAGAAATTTGATAGACACGTGATGGATCCTGATGGTCCTCATTATGCCAGTGAATGTGATTATGATGTACTCCCACAGACCATTGAGTATGATCCATTTGAACTACCTTTTATGTAGGAGGACTCCATAGACACGCTTCTTCCATGGACAGATCAATACAAAGACAAACTTGCAAAATACCATGGGAAGGAGCCAGGGTCTATCCAAATTTTGAAGAAGGAATATGAGAAAAGTAAAGAAATCATTAAAGATATTGTCCACATAGAGTTGCCATACAATGAGAATACACCTTGCTCTAATTTCGATGAAGGAAATCTTGTGCTCATGTGGGACAAAATAAAGGGCAAGCCCAGATATGAATAGAAATACAATTACTCATGGCTTGGCCCTTACATCATCAAAATGAATTCTGACAAAGAAAAGTACTATCTGACAACATTAGATGGGAGAAATATGCCATTGCCCATAGATGGGTCTCTTCTCCAACCTCACATCCAGGTCACATGACTTCTTCAGGGCCTATTCCCCCAGGTAAGTAGGTAAGTCATTTTGATTCCCTACATTTGCATCTTGATTGCTCATACTAGTTTATATGTATTTCATTTTCATTTTTCTCTACTTGCATATTGATTTCATGCTTAGTTTAGAATTTATATTTTGAAAAAATGTCAAAAATTTATTTTCTAGTATAGTGGGTTTTGATAGGATCATATGAGAACAAGGATGAGTAGGTCATCCTACACTTTACAATTTGATGTTTACTTGCAAGCACAGGTCTACCAGGAGATGTTGTGGTTCGCATGCACTCTACGACGAGCACATGTCCACAAGTAGGAGCGAGATGTTATCCCCATTTTGTGGATACCTAAGGAGATGATTTCTTGAGGCCTTCAGGTTGCAGATATGGAGTGTCGAGAGACTACATGACCAAAAATACCCTTTGCAAAGATGGAAAACCCACTCACCACCACAGATGGTCACAGGTTTACAGATGGCATCCACCACACCAGTTGGCTTCCGGAAGGTAGCAGGCCTTGCTCCATGAGGTACAAGTTAGTATTATGGTGAGCATCATTTCAATATCTAAGCCATTTTATTATGGTGTATCTTAGATTTCTCTAGATTTCATGATATGTGCTTAGACATTATGCCTTTTTCCCTGCTTCACCTTGGTGGTTGACATTGTGCCCTAGTAAGTGGTCTTTTTTAGGAATGGGTTTTCTACTGGGAAATCCCTAAATGAGCCACCATACCTTTTCTGATCATACTTACCACTTTTCATCATTATTCCCCTCCATTTCCTTATCTCTTGGGATTTTAGGGTGTATTGACCCAAGAAGGGGTTGTCCCTCATTCTATGGGAATACTCATTCTATGGGAATAAGGGGCTAAAGGTCCAGAGGGGTTGGTGTTGGGTAAAAGATAAAAGCCTTATGTAAACCTTCCAGATTCTTCGCCCATGGATCACCCAAGAAAGAAATGAAACAATTATCTTTGAATAAAAGGGGATCCACAATATAATAAAGAAATGCTTGAAAGGTAGGTTAAAGGATAGGAGGTCTCATCACGAGCCGACCTATCACATCCATGTATATCTAGTGGTATGACATTGTCATCATCTGGTCACCAAACCAGGGTAGTGACTCTTAGTTGCATGGCTGAGAGAAAGGGGGTCTCATCACAAGCCAACCTTCTCATTTCCATTATGTGTTTGTGGGTGACATTGCCACCAACTAGTCATCATGCCAGGGCACTGACCTTCAATCTCTCCTTGTGCTATCATGAAATAAAATATAAAGAAAGAAAGATAAAAGGCAAAGGATGGGTTTGGAAAAAGTGAATTGTGGATGAAGGTACCACACACTCTCTACAAAGGAATCCATGAATGAGACACTATGACCTATAGTACATCATGAGCCCTATGCCCGTTCAGTCTTGACCCCATCCACCTCATACACTTTACATGGCTTAGAGAGGGACCTCATGGAGGCTCTCCTTGACCTAGGGAAAGATCTACCCAATATGACACCTCATTAACCCTCCCATACTTAAGCTTGAGAAGTCGAATAGTCCTTTGGGTTGTTAATTGTTTGATATGGTAATCTTTGATGCACATGCTTCGATGGTTTGTTTATTGATTGAATCCATTTATCATGATGTTATGACTTGAGATCCTTGGAGGGCGTGTCCATTTGTTTTTGCAGGACCTAGTTGATGGACAATTTTGGGAGAACAATCCTATCTTGGGCTTCCATGGGGCTACAAGCCCACAGGTTGGATACAAGGGACCCGCATGCCAGATGAGAGAGAGATGATTTGGACAACCTTGATGATGATTTGGATGACCTAGCCCACCCATTGCTTGCTAAATGATTTTCCCAGGAGGGGAAAAACATCCCACTTTTGAGCATGACATCATGGTATTGAGGGTTTGGGCTTGGTGGTGAAGTGTCACTCACTTGCACTTGGACTTTTTGAGGAGAAGAGGATTTTCACCAAGAAGAGATCATCTATATGCTTGACACATGGCCTTGGGAGGCCCTTCCATACTTCTCCAACACCAACGTCATCCTCAAAGTGGAAAAACGTCCCTTAAAGGGGTGATGTCATCCTAGATTAGGGTTTTAATTTGTGAAAAAGATGAAATTTTAAGTGAATTTTTTAATATTATTGTGTTAAGGGGGGAATATTAGGGTTGTTGACCCCTAATCTTGTGTTTTACTCCTTATTTTGTGGACAAGCCATGTTGGCTAATTTTTGTATAAATAAAGATCATGAGATCTCATTTTGAATCATAACTTTCCTCCCACAAGAGGTTTTGGTCTGAAATTTTCGGCCTCTTTAGATCTTTAGCTTTTGTGCACTTGTGAATGGTTATGGTTTTGAATGGTTGGTGGAAGAAGGCTTAACGCTAGCTTTGGATGATGCATTTCTAGCTCTTGTGGTGATTTGTCTTGGTATTTCTCTTGATCTTGGTATGTTTTTCTACTATTATGATATCATTATTTCAAGTTCAAGTGTTTTATGCTAGGAGATAGGTGGTAAGTATAAGGGCATACGCCCCCACCATATATTTTACCATTGTTATTTTCTTCATCTCATTGATCAAGGGTTTGCTAAGAGAGGTATAAGGGCATAGACCCTCTTAGCTTAAACCCTAGCTTAGAGAAACTTGACTTGGGAAGTAAAAGGGCTTACACCCCCAAGGAGGTAGCTTCTCTAAGCTCCTTGTGACTCCATTAACCCAATATTAAAGGAACTATTCATTGATTTGTTGTATTGGAGATATAAAATTATTGCATTGGGAAACGTGAATTTCAATATTTTTACTTCTTGCAAAAGTGGATTGTCTTCCTTGTGCCTTGGGCCCTCACAACCACTAGGGCATACTCATCTAAGGGATACTTATTTCTGCTGTTACAAATTTTCATCTTCAGCCATTAGGGCTTAGGAAACCCTAACCTACTTGCTCAAATAACTCTTTATTCAACCATTGGTTTTGGCTCAAATTTTGGACACTTATTCTACTTGTCCTAGCGCACTTTCTGAAAATTTTTGAGGGGATTCTAGTGGCTGATATTCTTGCTGTAATACATTGAATGTTACAACCATAAGGCTAATATAATTTACTGCAGACAAGTGTTTACAACATCCTTATCTTTTGTGCTAGAATTTGGGTTTTTCATCTTGAGTTTAGCTAGTCTTTCTCTCGTATTTTCTACTTGATTTCTAGCACTTATTGAGCAGCGTCTAGTATCATTTATTTTCTGATATATATTGTTATATATTTCTTCAAATTAGGGAAAACAATCTTAATTTGTTGATCCAACTAACATATATTGTTGCAAAGTGTCTTTTCTTGTGTCTAGGGCAAGTACACTCATCCAGAAAAGCACTATACTTGTGGGGCAATCATTAATTAACTTGCAAGGCATCTCTCCCTACCTTTCTTTCCATATAGACTTGACCTCTAGGGGCTTCTTTTCCACTTCCCTCCATCTCTGTCTCAATCCCCCTAGGGTCATCGGGATAGCCTCCCTAAAGTGACCTAGTCACCTTTGAAGTGCGAGACCTACATCGAGGTGACATTGGATGTAGGATTCCCATAGTTGTAGCACTTGTTCTGTGGTTGGGTTGGTCTTTTCCCAACCTACAACTTGTGCCATAACATGCCAATTGCAGATGACTTGGATCTTGGCCAGGTCCACATGCACGCTATGTTCATCCATGATGTATCCCAAGTATTGAATTCACTGCATGTCGAATGAGCATTTCTCCAGGTTGGCGTATAGTTTGTGTTTCCGTAGAGTGTTGACTTGATGAATGTGTTGCATATGTTTTGCTCAGGTTCGACTGAATGTGAGGATGTCATCCAAATATACGACCACAATGTTTTTTGTGAATAGTCACAAAATATCATCCATCATCTTCATGAATGTCGTTGGAGCATTAGTCAATCCAAAAGGCATGACCAACCAATCAAAAAGGCTTTCTTTAGATTTGAAGGTTGTTTTCCATACATCAGTTTTTTCTATCGGAACCTGGTGCTAGCTGGACTCCATATCAATTTGAGAAAACAACTTGGCACCCTTAAGCTGATCAAGAAGATCATCAATTTGGGGGATTGGGAATCAGTTATTGACAATGATCTTTTTCAGGGATATATAATCAATACAGAGTCTCCATGTCCCATCCTTCTTCTATACGAACACAATTGGGCTCCCACAAGGCAAGAAGCTCAGTCGAATGTGACCCTTGAGGATGAGCTCGTGAATCTAACACTTTATTTCTTCATTCTCAAGAAGGGAGTGTCTGTATATTGGACCATTGGGTAAGGGTGCACTAGGTATCAAGTCAATGGAATGTTTGAACTAATAATGTAGAGGCACCCTTGTAGGTGAGGTGAAGATATCTCTTTATTTTTCCACAACCTTGTTCACTTGGTTCTGCTGTGTAGAGAGATCCTGTGTAGAGGTTGTGGCAGTCGTAGTGACCTTTCATTCACATTCTGACCAGACCATGAAGAGGACAAACTTTGTAGTCTGAGAGATTACCTTCCGACATTGTTTTGCTGAGATCAATGAAATTGTAGTAGTCAGAACTACCTCTGGTACCCTATAGGACTGACCTCCCAAAGAAATAATGAAACTATGGTGTCAGGACTCATAAACAACATGATGCTTCCACATATAAGGTTGTCCTAAAAGAATATCATAAACTTTGAGTGGGGCAACATCACATAGTACGCCATCTTTGAAGGGCTTTATGTCGTAGGACATGCGACATTGTTGGATGACACAAAGGTCTCATCCTTGGCTCAACCAACTGATGGTGTATAGTTGAGGGTGTGGCATTGTCATCAGCTTAAGTCTCTTGATGAACTTGGCTGAGATTAGGTTCTTTTGGTTCCTGATGTCAACAATGAAATGTAGCAGGGTCCCTTTCACCCACATCTATCCCCCTCCTCAAGCTCCTTTGACTCGTGTGGTTGGATCTTTGTGGTTGTGATGGTAGCATTGGGTTCCACATCGATGATCCACTTTGCCTATTCCAAAATAGAATTCCTGTCAGGGTTCGACTCCTTTTCTTTAAGATCTTCCAACAATGATTGTTTCGAGCAACATTCATCAGTATTGTGCTAGACACTTTTGTGGAAATCACACCACTTTCCAGTGTCCTTCTTCGTCTTCCTGTTACCCTTCTTTTCTTGTAGTTTGGATTGGTTTTCTCGAGGTTGGCTTTCCTTTCTATATCCCTTGTTCTATGAGTTAGGGCCGCCTTTACCATACTTTTTTCGTTGTGGATTTGCAGGCTTGAACTCCCGCTTATTCTACTGCTTAAATTTCTGCTCAATTTTGATGGCATATCGATAAGTGGCTCCTAGTGAGGAGATGTCCAAGAAATCCATCTTTGTTTGGATGTACCTATTTAGGCCACCACGGTACTTCAAAACTAGGTGTTGCTCAAAGTCTCTGATACCTAGCTTTCAGCGGAAGGTATGGAAGATATTGGTGTACTACGATACCATTTGGTCTCTCTCTTGACGTAGAGTCGTCCATCTTGTATACTGGTCAACATAGTTTCCAATAGGGTAGAATTCCTCCTTGAGGGCATCAACAAAGGCCCCAAAGTGGGTCCTCTTCTGAATGCCATAGACTCGTCTTCTTTGTGTCTCTCCCAATAACTTTCCCACCAATCTTTGACATAGGGAAGGGCTTTAAGGAGCGCGAAGGTGATGTTTTCGATGTTGGAAATTTTTTGAACAGAGTAATAACCCTCTAATATATTTAACCATTTTTCCAAAGCATTTACATCTATCTGGCCTTAAAATAAAGGGATATCAAATTTAACTTGTACCTTGAAGGGTATCGCACCTCCGAAATGGCTACTTGTTGAAGGTGCCTCACCCGTTGTCGGCAATCATCGAAGGATTTGGGAAAAGTTATCCATCATCTCGTTCCCCTGTCGTGCGAGGGCTTCCTCGAACAACTTCTTGATAGGATCTCCTACTCCATCATACAAATTTTGCACACAATCTCTGTTTGGGGCCCATTTTAGCTCGTTGGAAAGAGCTATCCATGGATTACAAATTTTGGTTGGGGAAATGGTATGTCATTAGCAACCATGGCCTCCCCGAATGTAAAAAAAACACCATTTAGGGCCTCAAAACGACCCCAGAAGTTCGAGACCCAAAAAACCATAGAAAAACTGCCAAGAATATAAGGAATCGTTGAATCAATGGAAAAGGTGGGTGGCCACTGTTATCCAACTAGATCCATCTATGTCCTTAGTAGGTATTTTCAAACTTAAAAGTGGCAGTTCCAAAGGATTTGGGCATCGGGGTGAAGCTAAAGAGAGAGGATATTGTCCCTTCTATTGATCTCCCCCCCACCTAAAAAAATTAAGATTTTTTTAATCGGGCTTCTAGGGGGACCTACGGGTGGCTAAATAAGATTCTTCAATGGCTTTAGATGATTTCAATGCCACTATGTTCATAGGTGATGGTCCTAGGTTTCCATGGACCCTTTTCTTTATGTTCATCTAAACTTATTTTTATCTACTTAAGTTGTTATCAATATCTGATATAAACTTTTTCTTAACGTAGTAATCATGTGTTTTGTTTATTGAAATATAAAACTTGTTTATTAACAAGTCAATTTTCAACACACTATCTTTACAAGAAAGGTTATAAAAAGCCAAACCAACGACCAAATATTAAAGACTAAGTGAGAAAAAAAAATCCAAAATCCTACTAGACATCACTCATACGTTTAAGTTAAGATAAGAGAAACTCAAAATAAATGATCCACCATATAAATATAATATACAAAGACATCATACTATCATTGGGTGCATCATGCATAAACTCTAAAAATGCAAACTCCATATGCTACATACTTCATTCACAACACCGATTCCTCATTTTTTACTAGTCTTACTTGTCCATCCCTTTATTTTAAGGAATAAAATATATACTTAAAACATGATAGAATATTATATATATAATTATTATTCTATCATTCATATATATATATACATAATTATTGGTGGGTTCAACGTTTGGTATGTCTTTCTTACACAAAACCCTTGTATCATTCATATATATATATATAATTATTGGTGGGTTCAACTTTTGGCATGTTTTTTCTTACACAAAACCCATAAAAAAATTGTGGGGAGAATTGTACCACAACCCAACCGGTGTTAATTATTATTAGTTGCTTAAATCGCCAAGATTTGGAATAGAATTCCATACCTGTTAAGAATCTGAATCTTTTTGCGTTGAAATGACACGAAAACAATAACTCCGTACAATCGAAGCTCTTATTATAACCGTTGTGCACTCATCGCTGTTGTGGACTACCGGGCACTAACGCTTCCATTTTTCCCAAACATATTTCTTCTTGTTTTCGTTCCAGGTATTCAA
>JZKD02S1793841.1:560449-581298 GCA_000966675.3 Picea glauca | reverse complement strand
TCCTTAGGGTTTATACATTCTCTCCAGAGAGCACTTTGATTAGTGTAGGAGGAATGGCCCAGGGTGACGAATGGTCCAAACTCAGACATTCCTTAGGGTTTATACATTCTTTCCAGGGTGCACTTTGATCAGAAATCAGAAACAATTCTTCTTCCTTGTTTGAGAAGAATAGGGAAGATAGCCCATTGCTGATGTTCTAAACTAAGGGCATATATTCTTTCATATCTCACAGACGTGAGTGAAATATTGGCCCAGATGATTCAATTTATATCATAACATTGTTTCTTTCCAGGCTGATATTAGATGTTTGTTATGAAGATCATATGACAGTAGATGAAGACTACTGTGGTGGATATGTTCCACTATTTGTGAGGCAGATATTCTTTCAGAGCTCACATATGTGAGTGAAAGATTGGCGTATATGATTCAATTTATATCATAACATTGTTTCTGTGAAGGATGCTATCAGATGTTTGTTATGAAGACTGTATGACAATAGATGAAAACTATTGTGGTGGATATGTTCCACTGTTCGTGACTATACGTTGCTGATCAAGTACCTGTGTGTTACTTGGTGTGGTAGTGAACCACTAGATTGTAGTTATGTACTACTATGGATAGACACAGTTGTGTTCTATTTTTATTCTAATTGCCTTGAAGACTATCAACAATTTATTGGATGATAAACAAAGATTTTTCCAGACGGAAAACAGTCCAAGAGCATTTACTCTTCTAGATTATAAGAATGGCTCTTATATCACTCTATGGTGTGAGTGACTTATCCAACATCATGTCTAATTACTCAGATGAAGTATGGTTTTGAGAGATGATGCAGCTGATGGTGATGGTGATGCTCATGAGATAGTCTAGACGACTATATTGATGCTACTAGGTAAATGGTATGTTTTTGTGCTCAAGACCATTACCCGTAATACCTCCCTAGCTAGGAGGGAGTGTTAATATTATGGTAGCTGCGGGAGGTATTTACCTCCACGTGTGAACCTGACAAGAATGGAAGACTCCGGAAAGCAAGAGAAAACCCTAATGAGTTGGCTAATAACCCTAGAAGTATTGTCGGCTCAAGAAGATAATTTATATTAGGTTATTAGCCTCCAAGAGAAGAAGTCGACCAAAAATAATAATAATATACTGAACAGACACATATCTAGAAGGAGAAGTCAACCCCAACAAATCTGGCAGAACCAATATAAATACAGGGTGCCAGTTCTCATTTGACATATCTCAGCAGTTGCAGAGAGCCAATTCTGCACACTGCAATTCCCAGTTTGGTGTGCACGTGTGGAGGAGTGTTGTAGGTGCAACTGCTATAGCAACCACTTTCAGTATTGGCTTGGACTATCTCTTGGCTAGGGTTTGGACTATCTGATCAGCTTTTTGTGATGCGCTATCCTTGGGGAAAGGTGCGCTACCCTTTGTTTGGCTATCTAGCTTAGGGTTTACTTCCGGAGTAATTCTCAGTCAAGGTTAAGGTGCTCGGAGGGTGGCTTCGACCTATGGTTGGGTGACGAGGGTATCGTCAATGGTAAAACGAGCACACCATCTTCTATATTCTAACAAGATGCTTCCCATAATTCATTCATCAAGATCATATGATATATCATGGAGTGTAAATTGTTACCGTTGTCTCATACCAAAGTTTAAAACAAGGTAGGTTAAGGCACATATGGAAATATCATTAATCATTTCCCTTTAAGAGAGTGTCCATGAAATATGCAATTAAAAATCCAAAGTGTTGGTTTCTCTGCTATCATGTATTCAAGTTTATATCGACATATACCAATAGTTTATATTAGGGTTGCATTCACCATTCGATTCCATAAAAAATAACCAAATGAATAAAGACAATTTAAACTTGAAATTCAACCCAATGCTCAGATTCAATTGTAACTTCAAAATTTAGTTATAATGATGTCATCACAAACCATTGGAATTTAGAGTCCTTACATCCAAGACAACCAAAATGACAATGATTATAACTTGATCCTTTGTGGTAATGTTTGAACTAAATCCATTAACAATTAAACACATTTTTCATAAACCTTTAAGGAAGTACTATTAGGAACAATTAACATGTTAAGAATTCACAAGTGTTCCAAATAAGTGATATGGCCAACAAATGTATTGTACCCAAAGACTAGTGCTTGCAGATCACTTAGTAAATTGTTGATGTTGTTTTTCTTAGGTGAAATTTGAGCAATTCAAGTGTCGTAGATTGCAAAATTATAACTTTGTATGAAAAATGAGACTAAGAATCTATGTAAAATAAGTGTTGTACCTAAATTCCTTAAAGTATAGAGCTATAAAAATTTAGAATAAGGAATTAATTTCATTCAATGTACCCATATTTAAAGTCAAAGATGTTATTACATCTTATTGGACTATCTAAAATACAATGGAACCTATGTACCAACAATGAAACAAGCCCAAACATGAAACATGTGTTAAAGATGTGCCAAAGTTTAATTTAGGGGTACATTTTTAATGTCACCACACAAGACATGTTTGCATCAAGGGAACCAATTAACCATTCAACCTTTAGATCACATATTTTTAGTCCACAGGAACCCAAATATCACATGTTGTTTTGGTGATTTACCTAATTCTTATTCAACGTTCACCTATCTATCCACCTGTTTAAATACATACCTCAACACTCTTTTCTGCTTTTTGTTGTCCCTGATGATGGGTGGAGTGTCCACTCGAAATGTTGGACGTTTGAAAACCATATACACACTGTGTCCATAAATATTCTCAACATGTTTCTACCATTTCAATCATCGATCTATTAGATTATGGGATTGCATGCATTTTATACCAATATGTTAGTTGGATAAACAGGGGAAAACCAAATTAGTATATGAAAGTCCTTGTGCCACAAAAGTGAGTTTCCAACATTTAAAGAGATAAACCCTAATTGAGATATGACATTAGGCATATTTAGAGCTTATTGCAAACAATATAGGTTAGAGCTATGAAAAAGATAAGCATGAAAATCAAGATCTATTCCCAAGATTTCAACTGGCTAAGGTAGCTTACTTATGCAAAACTTAATTAGATAGGGCATGAGACAAATGGTTAGCACAAGTGAGATCCAAGCCAATAGATTTAACAATTAAAATTAAACTTGGATTTGGCAATCAAAACTTAAAAATTAATAATGGAAAAATCTTAGATTGCTTGTAAAACAAAGATTAAAAGGAAAAGAAAAAATAAATTGAGATGGTTAAGAAAAGAAAGGGAGAACCCTAGTGCTACCATTGGGCATGGAGTCTTAGCCACTCCTCGAGAAGTTTCCCTCTTCACTTTTAATGTTGAAGTCCCCACACATCATTTGGAGAATGCTTGGTGAACATCAAGCTTAAGGAAACTTGGACTATACAAGATTCATACGCAGACTAAACAAAAAAAAGATTCAAGCTAAGTATTGCAAACTTTAATAATTAAAGCATAAATATAAGGTAAGAAGTTAAAACCTTAAGATATTTAACTTCAATACTAAGATCTAGCTTAAAAATTTCACAAAGAAATAAAATAGTCTCGTGCCATACCTTACTTGCATTGCAATATCCCTTTCTTCAATGTCTCTTACATTAAAAAAACCTTTTATTATTAACCTAGAACAACATACTCAAAGACAATAGATAAGAAAATACACCAAAATTGAGTAAAATATGTTTTCCAATTGATTTCCAACCATGACAAATGAAAGAGGATCCCTCCTTATATAGACAAGACACCTCACAAAACCATGAGTAGCAAACCATGTGCCAATATAATGTACTCAAGCAAAACCATGAGTAGCAAACCATGTGCCAATATAATGTACTCAAGCAAAACCATGAGTAGAAAACCATGTGTTAGTACAATACCATGTGCCAATATAATATTCTCAAGAAAAACCATGAGCTAAAACAAGAGGCACTCTCAATACCATGGTCTAAAACCATTTTGAGCCAATAAAAGAATATATCATGAAATAACCACCTCAATCAACTCAAATATGTGAGTGGACTAGTCAAAGAAAAGAGGTGTTCCCTACAAGATGTTCTAACCACCTACATGTGTGTCTAAGAGAGAGAAAATGTTCCCTCCATGCATTCACACGTGCAACTCCAAAACACGATGATAATTTTCGTGCAACAAATTCCAACAACATCGTAACTAGGTCATTTTTTGCTCAATTTTCTATTATAACCCCATTTCTAAAATCTCCCAACCATTCTGCATCTAACGACATTGATATGGCATAATTATGGGCACTTTGTCAAAATATATCTGCCCTTGAAGTTGGTTTCCCTTAAAAATGTGCTCTAACCTCCTCAACACCTCAAGAAATGGTCAAAGAAAGCAAGTGTGCCCTCTAGGAATGGTCCATGTGACATATTATGATGATGTGGAGTCTGTGTCATTGTCCAACACATTGTCATAGATCCCTAGGCAATGACACATATCCTAATGCAATGTCATAGATCCCAAGAAAAATGGCACAAATTCTAATGTAGATATATTTGTCTATACGCATGTACACAAACCCCAAGGAAACATCATATATCCCAATGAAGGTACATGGATCCTAAGACATAGTGCACATATTTCATTATGGGGCACACAACTATAATGGTGCATAGAACTTCAAAACAAGACTTTAAGTAATGCAAATTAAGTAATTACTACTAACAACATCTTAACATAGGTTAATTTTATAAATTTCTTAAGTTTACCATGGTGGGACAACTTTACCCCTATTACATGTGTCAATTCCTAGAAAAAAAGGTATTTCCCAGGTAATCTTGGTTAGAGATAGGTAAAAATGATGAATTATTGATGGAAATGGAAGGGGTTCTTCATGTTTAGACCCTCAAAGTCATTTTTAATGATGTAAAAGGTCTTTTATTGGTACAAATAGCTTTTTTGTGCTATGAATCTTCATTATTTGTACTTGTAAGCCTTTTAAGAGGCAATTTTGCTTGGAGTTACCACCTTGGCACCTTTATATTAACCCTCTTTGCATTTTTCTATGATTTCATTTTCGTTAGATATGCATTTTTAGCATGGAACTTTGGGGTTGGGCCTTTTTAATGAGGTAGCATAGCTCTAGTCTCATTACTTTTTCATTGTTTAACATTTTTTCTCTTCACCTCTAGCCTTTTTAGGTTTTTATTGACTTTAACTTACAATTGATCTTCAATTTCTTCAATTAATCCTTGCCGGATGACATTTGATAAGTCAAACATGAGTGGGGATAATATATTTTTATGAATGGCATGGAGTGAAACGGAAATGATGGAAATTGTTAGATGTAATTGGGATATGAATATGCTACTCAACTAGATTACCAGCAGTACGATTTAGCCTAAGTCAAAACAACACTTATCTAAGGACAATTATTTCCCCCCCCCCATGATATAATGAGACAAAACAATAAAATTATTATTGTTAATAAGTGTTATTATATCAAACCCAATGTTTATTAATTTCATGACAAGGTTAGAAACCATCACACCACTTTTAAGCAAGAAATCCACACATGAAATCATAACACATAAATTGAAGTAAATATGAAGCATAAAGTATCGTTTACAAGTGCACATATCATATGAGGTGTAAATCATAGGAGTTGGTATACCATGGTAGATTTATCTGAAAGAGATCATGACAAATGTAAGGCTAGATCATCAATAATCTGATGGAAGAACAGGAAGATCAAGTGTGAATGAATAAATATGAGCAGGAGAGATCATCCAAGTAACATCAATTCATCCATAAGAGGGTGGTCTGGAAGTAGTTTCCCTTAAGGGGGAAACACCCTCATCAAAGAATGTCTTCGGGAAAATGATCCTTATCCCTAGTAACGATGCCAACATTTTACAACAAAATATAGCAGCCACAAAAGTGTAAAGTCCCAATGAACAAGGTGTTGGTTTTGTGTAACTTAGGAAGGATACTCACTATCACCTCAATATCTCTTCCTCTCTCTCTTGGTTGGATCTTATCCAACTCAAGAGGGGATTCCCTAAATAAGATTGCTAAGGCTATGGAGTGGGGGCCTTAGGTGATGTAGGAAGAGTAAGCCTTAACAAAATGTATGGTTGGAGTATATGAAATGGGATGGAAATGGAAATGGAAAGGACAATATAGGAAAATAAAGGAAAAAAACATGAGATGAAAAGAGATGGAATGAAACCGGTGTAATCATGGGCCAATGAAATCATAATACATTGGATAAATGAGATATCTAATGTGTCACAAACAACTACTTTCAAGCAGGGCATATGGTAGAAAAATTTTGTTTACGATCTTCCACCGATTAGTAGATGGAGAAACTATTTGATACATTCATATTTAAGGTGTGTACTTAAGGTATAAAGGGCCTAATTTAATACATTTGAACCTTAAGTATTTGTTGGAAATGTGGTGAATAAAACTAGTCTTAGAGAGCTAAGATTTCCACTCATCAATGAAATTATAGAGGTGTTGTTTTATGGTTGAAATGTGCTTCCAAATCTACAATTCAATAGATAGAAGAAAGGAAAACAAGTGTAGAAAAACAAAACAAATAAAAATAGGGAGAACCTCCTCAAATTGCTTTGCTCTTAGACAAATAAATTCATTACTAATCCTTTATAAAATAACAACAACAAGAAGAATCTACATCGACATGGACAAACAATTGAAGAGCATAAACAAACCATACATCAAAGTGGATCAATACCTCAATCTTCCTTTAATAATCAATAGTGGTAGTACAAAGGAGCTCCATCAAGCTTCAATTCCTAATCTTGTTACTTCATCACTTCTGTAACTCCTGAATCTCCAATTGCCAATTACAATGAAATGGAGAGAAAATCCTCTTTATATAGAGTGAATTAAGTCTCTCATACCATAAAATATATTATCTTTCTAACTAACTCCATGACAAGTTAAAAAATAGTGAAATATTGGAGTAGTTAGATCCATGGTTGACAATATCAAGGCATGTGGACACTATCCTCTTCAAGAGAAGTCACCCTCATCCAAAAATAGGCAGTACTACGAAACAATAACTTCCAAGAGAGGATGCACCATCCATAACTACGTATTATACCAAGTCAAATGCTAAATGGATGCACATAGAATTCACCTTCCAAGATTGGATGCATGAAAAATATAATAAATACTCTTCAATCTAGGAGGATGTGCTCAAGGGTCCACCTAGAAGGTCTCACAAAGTTCATCCTCCAAGATGCATGAGAAATATAACATGAAAATATTCCTCCTAGGAGAATGCTCCATAAACAACCTCGAAAAATAGAAATCGGTCCACAAGATGGGCCCTGCAACCAATCTATATATGCAAATCCCATGGTAACCAACTCTATGGATGAATGTGCGATATGTAGTCAAACCCCACAATAGTAAGTGAAAAACCTCCAAGAAAAAAAATCTATGGAGATAAGGGAGAATTAGGGTTTTGACCATGCCAAAACTCAATGAAATAAATAAATATATACCTTCGAGAATAGAAAGAGGTGTCTCCACAAATTTTACCTCCAAGGATATGCCTAAATATAGTAATATGACCACGCAAATGCATGTAACATGCCACACGTGTGGCCTCCAAGTATGCCATGCACCTCCCAATAAAAAAACTCTCCATAACCACCTCTAACTAACCCCTTCAAAGGGACATAACAAAGTACTAACCCATCCAATCATCAAGTGTGTTCTCCATCATACATCCAACACATCAGGACCACATAGAACACCCCCTCCTAGTGACACCAACATCATGCATCAACACACCAAGTCACTAGGAAACACCAACAACATTGTGAAACATCTACTTCCTAACATCATCATCTAAACCCTTGGGGGCCTAGAACCAACATCCATATCCAAGATAAGAATATATACCAAATCACACCATAATGAGATAGTATGCCCCACAACCATCCAAAAGTGCAACAAAGGGGTTATCAATGAGGCAAACACATGTGAGAAGACCTTCAAAGTAGTAGGCACAATTATCCAAATAAGGAGTAGTGAGGCTCCCCTAAGCCAAAGACCTCCAAGGAACCAACAACAAATCTCCATCAATGTGATGAAAATAATAAAGTGGAACTTTGTGTGATATGAGGTGTAACATGCTAAACATGCACTGTTATTTTATTCATCAAACACAGGCTCTAATACACACACCAAAAGCAAAGGGAATTCCTTACTAGGAAGAATTTTGATCTCAAAGAAGTCCTCCACGAAGCTATGTTGCTCAAGCCATCTGTATAGGTATCCATTATCCCACCTTTTCCCTGATAAACTATACAAGATTATTCAAAATAATGGCTGAGAGTTAATTCAGGCATGTGCAACTGAGGGGGTAAGTCCTTTGATATCTTGATCCTTCGCTTGAAATCAAATGATTGTAGTGCCATGACATATGTTTTTTATTAATGATGTAATGTGTCTCCATGACCATTAACATGCAATGATTAAGGTATGGCTTGGTAAATCATGCTCCCATTTTTTTGAAGAACCCTAATGTTAAGCTTATTTGCCTCAATGGATAGAGAGTTGTCCTGATGGTTAAATTATATTAGAACCTAGAATAAAGGGACATTTTGAAGTCTACAAACCTCCTTTTGAATTTGTGCTATTAGGGATGCTAATTTACTATTGAAAGGAGTATTTTTTGAGATAATCAAGTTTATGATTATACTTGAATTTATGCTAGCAATCAATGTCGTTGTTCTGGATTTATTTATTGAAAGATGACCCTAAAGAAGGGTGTACACCTCAACTTGATTATTTGCAGAATTCCATAGACCCCAAACAAAGGTTTTTTCTAGATGTATCTTAGGGTCAAGAATAATTCCCCCTGCTCCTACCACCCATGGGTTTCCTTTCAATGCTCCATTGAAGAAGAGAATGTAATATTTCTAATGGGATTTCCATTTATGATATTCTTTCTCACTCAACCCGAGTTGCCATCATGAGAAATAGATGGGCTTACGAGTGCTTAGTCTTGAACTATGGGGATACATATGAAAATTGTAAGAGCCAATTTCTCTCATCATGATCCAACCATTGGATATATTGATTCTTACCGTCCAATGAGTTGATATGTTATGGGAGAGGAGATTTTGGCTTTTCTGATATTGATCTAGGATTGGATAATTATTAATGGAAAATAGCCTTATTACGAGCCAGCTAGATTTTCCAACATATGAATTTGGGAAGAGAAAACCATCTTGTTCTCAAAATATTATTTTTTTTGAGATCCCCGTGTAGCTTTTGTTTTAATGAGAGAACATGTCCTTCCAAGAATTAAGACTTTTCATTTTGTGGCAAATTCCTACAAAAGCTACATGCCAGGCCTATTTTGTGAAGCTACTTCAGATATGCACATATCTGAAGCTACTTAAGAAGAGGTGTCAAATTGTCTCTACTTCAGATATGCACATGGTGCATTGAGATGGCCCTTGGATTCCCATTTTCTATATATTCTTCACAATCAAAATATTCTCATGAACCATAAACCAATAGGAAATGTGGATTTTAGGGAGACTATCAATATTCCAAACCTATTTCCATATGTTAGAAAATCAAGGGAGGGGAAGGGATTGCAATTGAAGAAGATAACCATCCTCGACACTGTAATTTGAGGCTCCCCCTTATTGTAATCATGCGCAAATATATTGCATAGATTACAACCTTTAAGTAAATAGAAAAGGGTGGAAACTAGAGGAACTAAATGGGATAGGGGAAAATATCTAATTTACCATACCAATGATTGGCTAGATTTAACAACCCAAGATGAGATATCAAAAAGAGAGTTAAAGCCCTTACTATCCATCCAATTCTTTAAGGGAATCAAATCATAATTTTTCTCAAAGTCGGATTTCCTGTGACACCATCCTTCCAAATGTGAATCAACTTGCCATTAACTGGAATCCATGTTATCTTGGATTGAACTATTGGAGCTACAAATTTGAGGAGTTTCGAGATATGTGATTCTCTCTTATTTTCCAATGGAATGTTGATACATATTTTGTGATTTCCATGAAAATACTTCTTAAAGAGGACCTTCTTCCACCATTTCAACTGACCAGATATCAACCTATAGACTAATTTGGCTCCCAGATCTAGATTCATAAGAGTTGAGTCTTTTATTCTCAATCCTCCTTGGTCTTTGGGTGATCTCATTGTATTCTAATTAACCAAATGATTTTTTTTAGAGTTTTATTTCCCACCCCACCACAAGAATTTCTAATTTCTCAAGAGACTTGTTGCGTTATTCCCATGGAATCTAACATGGAAAAGCACTGAAAAATTGGGAGAGATGAGAGGACTAAATTTATTAGAACAACTCTACCCACTGGGTTCAACCACTGGGACCCCATTGCTGAAATTTGGATTTAATTTTATTAACGATGCTGGTCAACATGGTGTTGTTGGATTACTTAATGATATCAATATTCCCAAGTACTTAAAAGACGTCCATTGGGAACACCATTGTTGATATTTGGATTTAATTTGATTAACGATGCTATGCCAACACGTTCTTGTTGGATTACTCAATGAGATCAATATTTCCAAGTACTTAAAATATGAATACGACTCTTGAAAAAGAAACAATAAAATTCTATACATAACTTGAAGGCGCTGTGACTTCTATTCAAACCTTAAATATGGATTTTACAACTGTTAACCTTGCCACGTGAAGTATTTTAAAAAATATCTAGAACGGGTTTGAAGTGCTCAATGATGATGGTGAAGGAACCACCCAAGAGAAGAGTGTCATCACAAAACTCAAAGTGTTCATTCTCTTAACACCTTTAACTAATTTAATACTCAAAAAATTCCCCATGATTCTTTTTGCTTCTAGTTTCCTACTTAATGTTTCCACCATAATGATATATAGAATAGGGGAGAGGGGAAAACACTACCTCAACCATCGATTACCTCTAAAGAAAGCACAGTGGGCATCCCATTTACCAAAGGGGTTATCTATGGGTTACTATTGCAAGTAGAAACCATTGAATAAAGTGAGGATAAAAGCCACATTTAATAAGAAGATCAAACAAAAAGGAGTGTCTTACCCTATCAAAAGTGTTGGTCATGTCAATTTTAATGATCAACCCTTTGTATTTATTATTTTATGCTTGAGACTATTGCCTTTTTCACCATAGTTATGTTGTACACTATCTAACGCCTCTACATGAATCCCCCTTGGTTGTCGAAAATTAGAATGGAAGAATAGTTCTCATCCTATTTTCCATAATCTTTGTTAATAACTTGTAGGAGGAATTGCATAGAGATATTGGGTGGAAGCTGGAAGAGGAAGGATTGACTTCTTTAGTAATAAGATAAATGAATGACGAGTTTGTGTTACCACCAATTTTGTAGGATTTTTGAATGAATTGCAACACTCTCTCAAAATCAACTTTACTTATATACCAACAAACTCAGGAAAAATGGATAGTGAAACCATAAGGTCCATGAGCCAAACCCTAGATTGCATTGATAATTTCATCTTCCTCAATTTCTTTAATCAACTTAGAATTCTCCTCATGAGTGATTAGAGAAGGGATATTCTCCAATATTTATATGGTACAAATATGATCAATCCCCTCTTGTTTCTCTTGTTTTCAATACATAGATTCAAAATGGGATTTAGATGCCTCTTTTATTGTTGGGAAATCACTCAATTTTGACCCATATTCTAGGGATATTTATTTAATATTAATTTTCTACTCCATATATTTGGATATCCTATGGAAAAAGGAAGTGTTTCTATCCCATGATTTCATCCACAAGCTTCATGATTTGAGTCACCACATTTCCTCCTATAATCCGAGAAATTTGTGAAGCTTGTGGAAAATAATACTTTATTTTTTATGATGCTCACTATTTATGTCTTCCACCTCCATTCTCTCTTGTAGAGTTTCCATCTATGATCTAAAGATGGAATTTATCCTTTTTAGGGGAAGAATATGAATGTTTCATCTTCTCTTTGAGACTAATTTAACGACTTTCAATTTATGTTCCCATGTGCATATTGGAGATCCTGTAACCCATTTGTTCCATTCAACTGAGATAATTTCAACTTCCTTAGAATCTTGAAGCTATAAAGGGTTGGACCTAAAGGGGAGGGGATTGAAGTATGGAGATTCCAATAATTATAGATCTATCATTTTATGATTAGAGGTGGTTGAATGGATGATTTTGGAAGATATTATGTTTTCATGCATAGGAAATCACTTTGAATAAGGAATCTATCTAGTCTTTCTACGATGTGGCTTGGATGAAGTCTCTTATTAGTCTAGGTATATTTCCCTTTTATTGGTTTAATGTCCACCAGATCCTATTTCATCATAAGATCCTCCATTTTTCCTCAGAATGGATCTCTTACTAAGTTCCCCCCTCTTTTTTATTTGTGGTTTAGTGTCACACTAAAGTCCCCAATGATGATGTCATTTTGTGAATACTCAGAATCTTTTAGAGCATGAAGGGAATACCATCGATCTTATTTTTCTTTATAAATTGTTGGCATATAAACATTGAAAATGTTGAATCACTTTCTTGATCGTTGATGAGCGAAACTTTATAAAATCCAATGCCGATTTTGAAATGAGAATTCTAAGTAGAGAAATGAGTTGTTCCATAAGGTACAAATGCCTCCAAAGGCTCTTGTAGAACTAACCATTGTAACCTCACATATTTTCCATTGAATTTTTCTTATTTTCAGGACTTTTGAAGACTCTAACTTGGTTCCTAAAGGAGGAAAATATATGGTTTTTCAAATTTTTAGATCTCTCAATGCTTCTTCTTTATGCCGACTACCCATGTCAATTTTCACATGCAACTCTATGTGAAAATTTTCAGACCTAAAAATTGCTTCCTAGTGATCTAACAATAAAACCCTAGAAATGATCACTGAACAATTTTACACTAAAAATTATTGACTGAAATTATATGCAGCGGAAACAAAAATATCAGAGATGAATCATCAACACATATGAGACACAATATTTTTTTTCTGTAACCTTATCAAATTTAGAAATCCTGAGGGTGAAACCAACTCTCCCAACCAATACAATATCACCAAATATGAGGACAACCTTTTCCTCTTAGCCAATACAAATATCACCAAAATCTGAGGACAACCTTGTCCTCCAATAACCATACAAATCATAAAACCAAACCTCAAAAAATCCCTAGAAATATCTTCTACCCACAAATTTGTTGTAGACCTCTTGTACGACCTGCTGACATCACATGTCAACCCTGTGTGGACTCACACCTGCCAAGGAATCTCTATATGAATGTATGAGACTGTTCCCACTACAACCCATGTATGTACATGAATGTTCCCATTGCAACCCACATACGTACATGACTATTCCCACTACAACCAGTGTACGTACGTGATTGTTCCCACTAAAACCAATGTAAATGCACTAAAACCTATATGGACCCTTCCGTACGACTTGATCTACTCGTACAATTCCTTCCTTCTATGACTGCCTCTCTCTCCTACACATGTGGTGTGATTTTCCACGCCAAGAACAAAATCTAGAGAGTCCTCAACCTTAGGCCAGATTTTCCACCATGCAAAATTTCCTTTTGCTAAAAACACCAAGCCACCTAGCACAAGTCCAGACTCACTTATGATAACTCCATTCTTCCCTAATGATCAAATGTCATAATGAAATATATCCTTTATATACAAGTCCAATGAGTGAGTTTAGGCACCCCTTCTAAACTCAACAATTAATTATAATATTTTATTCCTCTTTGTG
Source organism: Picea glauca (assembly GCA_000966675.3). NCBI lineage: Eukaryota > Viridiplantae > Streptophyta > Pinopsida > Pinales > Pinaceae > Picea > Picea glauca. The sequence goes on along the minus strand of JZKD02S1793841.1, from coordinate 567,496 downwards.
GGTGTGACACCCCATCACAAGCCCACAAATCCCATAAGGCCCTAGCCTCATTCTAAGGATGATTTCATTGAAACGAAAGGCTAATCTAGTGTCAACGAATATTCCAACATCCCTGACACCTTGGCCTCTTATGGGAATGCCTCTCGAAGATAAAATGAGCAATACTCCCTCTTAGTGTGGGAGGTATCCCAGATTGCATAATCATCTGGATGTACCTCTGTCTCTCATACTAGAAGTGACTATGTCTCCTCTATCACAATTGTACTCCAATCCTCCTTACCGGATGCTCCCTCTGTCACCAAAGTAGATCCCACTTTCTAGTCCTTCTGACTGTCTACATCCTTTGTCACTAAAGCAAATCATGTTGTCCAATCTGTCTCACTAGTTACTCCCTCTGTGACTAAACCAAATCCTACTCTCTTGTCCTCTTGACTAAATGCCTCCTATTTCACTGTAACAAAACCTACTAAAACAAATAAATCCTCCATGGAGGGCACACAAATCCAAGAATACTCCTACCTATGTACCTCATGTCTGGCCTCCTCAACCCATGAAAAATGTTTGTCATTCCTGGAAGATGCCTCTCTCCTACTTGGGGGGAAATCCTTCTGATTGCCTGACTCTCCCTCTGAGTCAATTAACTCTCTCTGAGATTAGGCTCCCTCTGAGTCCACATTTTCCCTCTAAAAACTAAATCCATCTGAGTCTGCAAAACCTCTGGAGCCATTTTCTCCTCCTCATCTATCACTCTGCTCTAGCCAACCAAAATACGCATAGGCTGGCCCCTCATCCTATATAGGTTTCCCTTCCTAACTCCAAGAATAATCACTGATATGAAGCTAGATCGTCTAGGCACAAACAATACCTATCCCCTTTGAAACAATATGTGGTAGCCCTTTCTCTCAATATTTGAGACTGAGAGAACACTCCTTCTGAGTTCTGGCACCCATAACGGATTCGACACCCTTAACACCTCTCTTGACTCCAATCAGAACAATACTGTACTAGATCCTTATACTGCATGCTTGACTCCCATTCCAAGCTCCACCCAAAATTCTGAGCTAGTCTTTATGAAAGTGTAAAATAACTCTCTAGCACTTGTCATGTGGTAAGATGCTCCACTATCCACCAACCAAGTCCCCCTGCTAGAGACAGTACATGAAATGGATAGTACCAACAAGATCTCTCTCTGGAACCTATTTACAACCTCATCAACCTTTGTCACTGATGCATTCTTCCTTCTTCCCCTTCCCCTTCAGTGTACACACTGTGAAGCATAGTGCCCAAAGTCATGACACTCAAAACATATGATCTTACTAAGATCCTTCCTTAGTCTCGACTCAAGAGATGCTTCTCTCTTAGGAGAAGCCCTTCTCCCAAGATAGCCTCTCCTGCTTGGAGATCCTCTTCTACCCTTCTCGGTGTAGGATACAAGGGTCTGGTTCTCATCACTGCTACTCTTAAACACACCATCCATATCATCCTTGGACACCAACTGGGTCTCCTCTTGGATACAATCATCCCATAGTTTATCAAATTTTGGTAAATTTTGATCCAGGTGGATATTGGTGGCCACTCACCTTTTCCAAATGGCTCAAAATAGTTTTCTGGCAATTTTGGCAATTTACTATTTTTAGCAGGTTTTAACTTTCGAGGCCATTTTGAGGTCCCAAATGAAGGTTTTTCAAGATCGACATTCTCAATGATATTTGAAGGCATGATTGAGCCCCCAAAATTAATCTCCTCAATGATACCTTTCCAACGAGTTATCACACGCCTAAAACGGAGATCATATGCAAAAGTTACGACCCCGGGAAGTTGATGTACTCACTTACCCAAACGGGGCCCACATGACTTTTGGCGCTTCATCTCCTAGGGTTAGGTTTTTGGATGTCTAGGGTTATTGGAATTCTTGCTTATTGTAAAAATGCCTTCAGAGCCTCATTGTAATCATCTTCTTGCGAATGTGAGTAGTCGTCACATCTCTTCTCAGAGATAAGCTGCCACCATTCCAGCGAGTCTTTCACTCTGTATTTTTACAGTCTCTGTACATTTCTTTCATTAATATAAATAGTGTATTACTGTATCTGTGTGTTTATGGTTGCATCTCTAATATATTTCTGTTATATTATTGGATATACACGATATCTCTGTGCATTTCTTTATTATATCTCCTCTCTCATTTTGTGCCAAAAATAATCTGGATCAGTGGTATCAGAGTAGGCTGCTCTTGATCGTTTGTTTCAGTGTATGTCCCCGACGAGGTCCGAGTATAGCAAGTTGGGTCTCGAGCTTGTCTCTCTTGAAGACAATTTCTCTCGCACACCCAAGAAACCCTCAATGGCAGAAGAAAAGAAAAACGATGGAGCAGACGATCCTATTAATCTGTTGCTTGAGCAAGATCTCACACGACAGGGGAACAAAAAGATGGAGAATTTTTCCCACATACTTCAACGCCTACTGATAGCATCAGGCACATCTTCATCAAGCGACCACTTTGGAGGCACCTCACCTTTCAATATAGAAGTTAATTTTGATATTCCTGCATTTGAAGGACAAATAGATGCAGAAGCCCTAGAAAAATGGTTAACTCTGCTAGAAGGGTATTTCTTTGTTCACAATTTTTCTGACAAAGAAAAGATCACCTTCGCACTCCTTAAATCTCTCCCTCATATCAAACATTGGTGGGATACATATTGGGAGCAAAGTTCCACAAAGAAATCTGGAATATATGGGGCCGATCCCACTTGGGATTTTTTTGTGGATGCAGTAAAGGAACAATATTACTTTATTGGCAACTATGAGGACCAGTACATGAGATGGACCACACTGCGGAAAGAGAGGGGCCAAGTAGTTCCGGAGTTCACCAATACCTTCCATACTTTGTGCACCAAGCTGAGTATCAAAGACTCTGAGCGACATTTGGTTCTGAAATACCGTGGGGCTCTACACAGATACATCTAGATTGAAATGGATTTTCTGGACATCTCATCATTCGGTGCTGCTTATCGATATGTTGTTAAAATTGAGCAAAAATTTAAGCACCAGAACAAAAGGGAATTTGGGTCTGCAAATTCGCAACAACCAAAGTATGACAAAGACGACCCTAACAAATAGTGTCCCGAAAACTAGTCCAAGACACAGGAAAAGAAGGGTCACTGGAAGACAAAGAAGGACACCGAAAAATGGTGTGATTTCCACAAAATCCCCTGGCACAACACCGATGAATGTCGCTCAAAACAGTCATTGGTGGCTGAGATCAAAGAAAAGGAGCCGAACCCTGATTCTGAATCTGATTCTGAAAATACTGGTAAAGGACAGATCATTGACGTAGACCCCACTGTTATTGTCACGACCACAACAATTCAACCAGAAGAACCAACAGATCCTGAAGAGGGGGAGCGCCTTTTTCATTCAAATATGTGGGTGAAGGGGACCCCGCTGCATTTTATTGTTGATAACGGAAGCTAGAAGAACCTCATCTCAGCAGAGGTTGTCAAACAGTTGGGATTGTCTAGAACACCACACCCGCAACCATACAACATCGGGTGGCTTCGGCAAGGATTAGATCTCCGTGTCAGCCAACAGTGCTGATTGTCATACGACATCCAACCCTTCAAGGATGAAGTATTATGTGATGTTGCCCCACTGTATGTCTGTGATGTTCTCTTGGGCCAACCATATATGTGGAGACGCCACGCTGTTTATGAGTCTAGACCCCGCAATGTCATTGTTTCTATGGGAGGTCATCTGTATAGAATACCAGAGGTAGTTCTGACTACTGTTCCACCTAAAAAGTGCCGCAAGGTAGTATCTCATACTACAAAATTCAACATCTTCACAATCTGTTCAAAAGGGGAATAGAAGGACATTGCAACCACTAAAACTTTGCCCCAAGCACCTTCTATCCAACAGAAGCAGGACGACAAGGTTGTAACAAAGTGAAAATATTCCTTCTACACATCATCCTCTCATGTCACCCGACCTATTGAAAAGCCTCAACCTCAACAGGTTCATGACAAACTTCCACAAACTGAGCAGTGCGACGTCTCCAGCAAGGCAAGCGACTCACCAAGATGCAGATTCAACAAACGCTTTTCCCTCTCCCTCGGGAACTCAACACAATGGATACCATTTCTTCCTAAGGAGGGAGGATTGATCCAGGTGGATATTGGTGGCCACCCACCTTTTCCAAATGGCTCAAAATAGTTTTCTGGCAATTTTGGCAATTTACTATTTTTAGCAGGTTTTAACTTACGGGGCCATTTTGAGGGCCCAAATGAAGTTTTTTTGAGATCGAAATTCTCAATGATAGGCAAAGGCATGATTAAGACCCCAAAATGAATCTCCTCGATGATACCTTTCCAATGATCTATTACACGCCTAAAACAAAGATAGTATGCAAAAGTTATGACCCCGGGAAGTTGATGTACTCACTTACCCAAACGGGGCCCACACGACTTTTGGCGCTTCATCTCCTAGGGTTAGGTTTTTGGATGTATAGGGTTCTTTTCATTCCTTCTTATTGTAAAAAGGCCTTCAGAGCCTCATTGTAATCATCTTCTTTCGAATGTGAGTAGCCGTCACATATCTTCTCAGAGATAAGCTGCCACCATTCCAGCGAGTCTTTCACTCTGTATTTTTACAGTCTCTGTACATTTCTTTCATTAATAGAAATCATGTATTACTGTATCTCTGTGTTTATGGTTGCATCTCTGATATATTTCTATTATATTATTGGATATACACGATATCTTTGTGGATTTCTTTATTATATCTCCGCTCTCATTTTGTGCCGAAAATAATCTGGATCAGTGGTATCAGAGCAGGCTGCTCTTCATCATTTTTTTCAGTGCATGTCCCCGACGAGGTCCGAGTATAGAAAGTTGGGTCTCGATCTTGTCTCTCTTGAAGACAATTTCTCTCACACACCCAAGAAACCCTCAATGGCGGAAGAAAATAAAAACGATGGAGCAAACGATCCTATCAATCTGTTGATTGAGAAAGCTCTCACACGTCAGAGGGACGAAATGATGGAGAATTTTTCCCACATCCTTCAACGCTTGCTGATAGCATCAGGCGAATATTCATCAAGCGGCCACTTTGGAGGCACCTCACCTTTCAAGGTACAAGTTAATTTTGATATTCCTGCATTTGAAGGACAGATAGATGCAGAAGCCCTAGAAAAATGGTTAACTCTGCTAGAAGGTTATTTCTTTGTTCACAATTTTTTCGACAAAGAAAAGATCACCTTCGCACTCCTTAAAGCTCTCCCTCATGTCAAACATTGGTGGGAAACTTACTGGGAGCAAAGTTCCATAGAGAATTCTGGAATATATGGGGCCGATCCCACTTGGGATTTTTTTGTGGATGCGGTAAAGGAGCAATATTACCCTGTTGGCAACTATGAGGACTAGTACATGAGATGGAGCACACTGTGGCAAGAGAGGGGCCCAACAGTTCTGGAGTTCACCAATACCTTCCATACCTTGTGCACCAAGATGGGTATCAAAGACTCTGGGCAACATTTGGTTCTGAAATACCGTGGGACTCTACACAGATACATCCAGACTGAAATGGATTTTCTGGACATCTCATCACTCGGTGTTGCTTATCGATATGTTGTTAAAATTGAGCATAAATTTAAGCACGAGAACAAACAGAAATTCAGGTCTGCAAATTCGCAACAACCAAAGTATGACAAAGACGGCCCTAACAAACAGTGTCCCAAAAACCAGTCCAAGACACATCAAAAGAAGGGTCATGGGAAGAGAAAGAAGGACACCGAAAAATGGTGTGATTTCCACAAAAGCCCCTAGAAAAACACTGATGAATGTCGCTCAAAATAGTCATTGGTGGTCGAGATAAAAGAAAAGGAGCCGAACCCTGATTCAGAATCTGATTCTGAAAATATTGGTAAAGGACAGATCATTGCCGCAGACCCCACTGTTATTGTCGCGATCACAACAATTCAACCAGAAGAACCAACATATCCTGAAGAGGGGGAGTGGATTTTTTATTCACAGATGTGGGTGAAGGGGACCCCGTTGCATTTTATTGTTGATAGCGGAAGCCAGAAAAACCTCATCTTAGCAGAGGTCCTCAAACAATTGGGATTGTCGACAACACCACACCCGCAACCATACAACATTGAGTGGATTTGGCAAGGATGAGATATCTGTGTCAGCCAACAGTGTCGATTGTCATACGACATCCAACCCTTCAAGGATGAGGTATTATGTGATGTTGCCCCACTGGATGTCTGTGATGTTCTCTTGGGCCAACCATATATGTGGAGACGCCACGCTGCTTATGAGTCTAGACCCCGCAGTGTCATTGTTTCTCTGGGGGGTCATCTGTATAGAATACCAGAGGTAGTTCCAACTACTGTTCCACCTAAAAAGTGCTGCAAGGTAGTATCTCATACTACAAAATTCAGCCTCTTCACAATCTGTTCAAAAGGGAAACAGAAGGACACTGCAACCACTACAGCTTCGCCCCAAGCACCTTCTATCCAACAGAAGCAGGTCGACAAGGTTGCAACAAAGTGCAAAGATTCCTTCTGCACACCTTCCTCTCATGTCGCCTGACCTATTGAAAATCCTCAGCCTCAACAGGTTCGTAACAGACTTCCACAAACTGAACAACGCGACGTCTCTAGCAAGGCAAGCGGCTCACCAAGATGCATATTCAACAAACACTTTTCCCTCTCCCCTTGGAACTCAACAAAATGGATACCATTGCTTCCTAAGGAGCGAGGATTGATCCAGGTGGATATCGGTGGCCACCCACCTTTTCTAAATGGTTCAAAACAATTTTCTGGCAATTTTGGCAATTTACTATTTTTAGCAGGTATTAACTTTCGGGGCCATTTTGAGGGCCCAAATGAAGGTTTTTCGAAATTGACATTCTCAATGATAGTCAAAATCATGATTGATCCCCCAAAATGAATCTCCTCGATGATACCTTTCCAACGAGCTATCACACGCCTAAAACGAAGATTGTATGCAAAAGTTACGACCCCGGGAAGTTGATGTACTCACTTAC
>JZKD02S1793841.1:537238-560399 GCA_000966675.3 Picea glauca | reverse complement strand
CCCCGGGAAGTTGATGTACTCACTTACCCAAACGGGGCCCACATGACTTTTGGCGCTTCATCTCCTAGGGTTAGGTTTTTGGATGTCTAGGGTTCTTGGAATTCCTGCTTATTGTAAAAACTCCTTCAGAGCCTCATTGTAATCATCTTCTTGCGAATGTGAGTAGTCGTCACATCTCTTCTCAGAGATAAGCTGCCACCATTCCTGCGAGTCTTTCACTCTGTATTTTTACAGTCTCTGTACATTTCTTTCATTAATAGAAATCTTGTATTACTGTATCTGTGTGTTTATGGTTGCATCAGGCGCATATGCATCAGAAGCAGGTCGACAAGGTTGCAACAAAGTGCAAAGATTCATTCTGCACACCGTCCTCTCATGTCGCCCGACCTGTTGAAAAGCCTTAGCCACAACATGTTCATGAAAGACTTCCACAAACTGAGTAGCCCAACGTCTACAGCAAGGCAAGTGGCTCACCAAGATGCAGATTCAGTAAAAATTTTTCCCTCTCCCCAGGGAACTCAATGCAATGGAGACCATTTCTTCCTAAGGAGGGAGGATTGATCCAGGTGGATATCGGTGGCCACCCACCTTTTCCAAATGTCTCAAAATAGTTTTCTGGCAATTTACTATTTTATCAGGTTTTAACTTCCAGGGCCATTTTGAGGGCCCAAATGAAGGTTTTTCGAGATCAATGTTCTCAATGATATCTCATGGCATGATTGAGCTCCCAAAATGAATCTCCTCGATGATACCTTTCCAACGAGCTATCACACGCCTAAAACAAAGATTGTATGAAAAAGTTACGACCCCAGAAAGTTGATGTACTCACTTACCCAAACGGGGCCGACATGACTTTTGGCGCTTCATCTCCTAGGGTTAGGTTTTTGGATTTCTATGGTTCTTTTCATTCCTGCTCATTGTAAAAAGGATTTCAGAGCCTCATTGTAATCATCTTCTTGCTAATGTGAGTAGCCATCACATCTCTTCTCAGAGATAAGCTACCACCATTCCAACGAGTCTTTCACTCTATATTTTTACAGTCTCTGTACATTTCTTTCATTAATAGAAATCATGTATTAATGTATCTGTGTGTTTATGGTTGCATCTCTAATATATTTTTGTTATATTATTGGATATACATGATATCTCTGTGCATTTCTTTATTATATATTTGCTCTTATTTCGTGCCGAAAATAATCCGGATCAGTGGTATTAGAGCAGGCTGCTCTTGATCATTTTTTTCAGTGCATGTCCCTGACGAGGTCCGAGTATAGCAAGTTGGGTCTCGAGCTTGTCTCTCTTGAAGACAATTTCTTTCACACACCCAAGAAACCCTCAATGGCAGAATAAAAGAAAAATGACGGAGCAAATGATCCTATCAATCTGTTTCTCGAGCAAGCTCTCACATGACAGAGGGACGAAATGATGTAGAATTTTTCCCACATCCTTCAACGCCTACCGATAAAATTAGGGGCATATTCATCAAGCGGCCACTTTGGAGGCACCTCACCTTTCAAGGTACAAGTTAATTTTGATATTCCTGCATTTGAAGGACAGATAAATGCATAAGCCCTAGAAAAATGGTTAACTCTGCTAGAAGGTTATTTCTCTGTTCACAATTTTTTTGACAAAGAAAAGATCACCTTCACACTCCTTAAATCTCTCCCCCATGTCAAACATTAGTGGGAAACTTACTGGGAGCAAAGTTCCACAGAGGAGTTTGGAATATATGGGGCCGATCCCACTTGGGATTTTTTGTGGATGCGGTAAAGGAACAATATTACCCTGTTGGCAACTATGAGGACCAATACATGAGATGGACCACACTGCGGCAAGAGAGGGGCCAAGCAGTTCCGGAGTTCACCAATACCTTCCATACCTTGCCCACCAAGTTGGGTATCAAAGACTCTGAGCGAAATTTGGTTCTGAAATACCGTGGGGCTCTACACAGATACATCTAGACTGAAATGGATTTTCTGGACATCTCATCACTCGATGCTGCTTATCGATATGCTGTTAAAATTGAGTAAAAATTTAAGCACCAGAACAAACAGGAATTTGGTTCTGCAAATTCGCAACAACCAAAGTATGACAAAGACGACCCTAATAAACAATGTCCCAAAAACCAGTCCAAGACACAGGAAAAGAAGGGTCACGGGAAGACAAAGAAGGACACCAAAAAATGGTGTGATTTCCACAAAATCCCCTGGCACAACACTGATGAATGTTGCTCAAAACAGTCATTGGTGGCCGAGATCAAAGAAAAGGAGCCGAACCCTGATTCAGAATTTGATTCTGAAAATACTTGTAAAGGACAGATTATTGATGCAGACCCCACTGCTATTGTTGCGACCGTAGCAATTCAACTAGAAGAACCAACAGATTCTGAAGAGGGGGAGTGCATTTTTCATTCACAGATGTGGGTGAAGGGGACCCCGTTGCATTTTATTATTGATAGAGGAAGCCATAAAAACCTCATCTCAACAGAGGTTGTCAAACAGTTGGGATTGTCGACAACACCACACTCGCAGCCATACAACATCGGATGGCTTCGGTAAGGACGAGATCTCTGTGTCAGCCAACAGTGTTGATTTTCATACGGCATCCAACCCTTCAAGGATGAGGTATTATGTGATGTTTCCCCACTGGATGTCTGTGATGTTCTCTTGGGCCAACCATATATGTGGAGACGCCACATTGTTTATGAGTCTAGACCCCACAGTGTCATTGTTTCTCTAGGGGGTCATCTATATAGAATACCAGAGGTAGTTCCGACTACTGTTCCACCTAAAAAGTGCTGCAAGGTAGTATCTCATACTGCAAAATCTAGCCTCTTCACAATCTGTTCAAAAGGGGAAAAAAAAGACACTGCAACCACTACAGCTTCGCCCCAAGCACCTTCTATCCAACAGAAGCAGGTCGACAAGGTTGCAACAAAGTGCAAAGATTCCTTGTGTACACCATCGTCTCATGTCTCCCAACCTGTTGAAAAGCCTCAACCTTAACAGGTTCATGACAGACTTCCACAAACTGAGCAGCACGACGTCTCCAGCAAGGCAAGCGGCTCACCAAGATGCAGATTCAACAAATGATTTTCCCTCTCCCCTGGGAACTGAACACAATGGAGACCATTGCTTCCTAAGGAGGGAGGATTGATCCAGGTGGATATCGGTGGCCACCCACCTTTTCCAAATGGCTCAAAACAGTTTTTTGGCAATTTTGGCAATTTACTATTTTTAGCAGGTTTTAACTTTCGGGGCCATTTTGAGGGCCCAAATGAAGGTTTTTCGAGATCAACATTCTCAATGATATCTGAAGGAATTATTGAGCCCCCAAAATGAATCTCCTCGACAATACCTTTCCAACGAGCTATCACACGCCTAAAACGAAGATCGTATGCAAAAGTTACGACCCCAGGAAGTTGATGTACTCACTTACCCAAACGGGGCCCACATGACTTTTGGCGCTTCATCTCCTAGGGATAGGTTTTTGGATGTATAGCGTTCTTGGCATTCCTGCTTATTGTTAAAGGGCCTTCAGAGCCTCATTGTAATCATCTTCTTGCGAATGCGAGTAGCCGTCACATCTCTTCTTAGAGATAAGCTGTCACCATTCCAACGAGTCTTTCACTCTGTATTTTTACAGTCTCTGTACATTTCTTTCATTAAAAGAAATCATGTATTACTGTATCTCTGTGTTTATGGTTTCATCTCTAATATATTTCTATTATATTATTGTATATACGCGATATCTCTGTGCATTTCTTTATTATATCTCCACTCTCATTTCGTGCCAAAAATAATCCAGATCAACTTTTCTCCTGCATAGATCTCTTGCAAAAATGGTTCCCAAGACCTGGGAAGAACTCTCAATTCCACATTCACCAACTCAACATCATCCACCTTATCACTAATGGCCACAAGCTGATATCGAGTCTATGTAATCTTCATAATATAGTTCACAACCTTGTCCTCACTAGACATCCTGACAAATTGAAGTTGATGCTTTAAATGCAACTTCCTGCATGTATTCCCATTCTGGTATATTCCTACCAGAGTATTATACATATCCTTGGCAGTTGGATTCTAAGCAATGTGAGGAATCAAATGATCCTTTACGGACTCTAGTAACACCTGCCTGGCCTTCACTTCCCTCTTCTTGTGGAATGCCAAATCTACCAGATCAGTTGGGCTATGAACCACATCCTCAAGATACTCTTTTAGGTCATTCTCCTCCAACAAGAGAGGTGGTCCATATGGATATCAATGGCCACCCACCTATTCCATTGGCTAAAAGAATTGCTTTTCAGTTTGACATTTTTTTACAGTTTTTCGAGTCCAAAACTTGTTGGGCCGTTTTGAGGCCCTAAACGAATTGTTTTTGGAATTTTGGGGGGCAAAGGTTGCCAACAAAATACCTTGTCTCCCAATGGAAGTTTTACTTCTCGGATAGACCTTTCTGACAAGGTATCAAATTCCCCAAACAAAGATAGTATGCAAAATTTACGCCCTAGGGAAGTTGACGTATCAACTACCCTCATCGGGGCCCGCAAACCATTTGGCCTTTCATCTTCTGGGGTTAGGGTTTTGGATTTTGTTTATGTTAAAAATTCCCTTAGAGCCTCATTATAAACATCATCTATTTGTGAATGAGCATAGTCATCACATATCTTCATAGAGATAAGCTGCCACCATTCTAGCGAGTTCATTCACTCTGTATTTTACAGTTCTGTACCTTTCGCTCATTAATAGATGGACCACATTGTGTCAAGAGAGGGGCCAAACAATGCTAGAGTTCAAAAATACCTTCCATACATTGTGCACCAAGATGGGTATCAAATATTCCTAGCAACATCTGGTTCTGAAATACCACAGGGCTTTACACAGGTATGTCCAAACCAAAATGGAGTTTCTGGACATCTCATCACTGGGCATGGCTTATCGATATGTCGTCAAAATTGAGAAAAAATTTAAGTAGAAAAACAAGCGAGATTTCAGGTCTACAAATATGCAACAACCAAAGTATGGTAAAGGAATCCCTAACTTACAAAACATTCAACCTCAAGAAAACAAGTCCAAGCCATGAGAAAAGAAGGTTAACGGGAAGACGAAGAAGGACACTAGAAAGTGGCGTGACTTCCACAAAATCCTTTGGCACAACACCAATGAATTTCACTCAAAACAGTCATTGGTGGTTGAGCTCAAAGAAAAATAATCGAACCCCGACTCAGAATCTGATTCATAAAACAATAAAAGGAGACAAATCATTGATGCAGAACCCATTTATATTATCATAACCACAACAATCCAACCAGAAGAACTAGAGGATCCCAAGAAGGGGGAGCGCCTTTTCCATTCATAGATGTGGGTGAAGGGGACCCCACTACATTTTATTGTTGATAGTGGAAACCAAAATAATATCATCTCAATAGAGGTCGTCAATCAATTGGGATTGTCGAAAACACCACACCTGCAACCATACAACATCAGGTGGCTTCACTAGGGTCAAGATATTCATGTAAGACAACAATGTCACATGTCCTATGACACCAATCCCTTCAATGATGAGGTATTGTGTGATGTTTCCCACCAGAAGTATGCGATTTTATTTCAGTCCAACCATATATGTGGAAACATCATGATTTTTATGAGTCTTGACCCCGTCGCATCATTGTTACTCTGGGAGGTCATCCCTACAAGATATCAGAAGTAGTTCCGACTACTGTCCTACCAAAACAATGCCGCAAAGTAATCTCTCGTACCACAAAGTTCAACCTCTTCGCAATCTATTCAAAAGGTGAGTAGAAGGAAATTGCAACCAATGTAGCCTTGACCCAATACCTTTCTATCAAACAAAAGCAGATTGACAAGATTGTAGAAGAGCACAAAGATATTCTTGCTACACCTACGAGGGTTCCTCCACACTGCCCAATCAAGCAAAGTAATAACAAAGCCATTCATGCTACATCTTTATCGACATAGTCTTCCCACACTTAGGTAGATCATGCATCTAGATTGGTTGAATGGATCCAACCCATCCAACAACAGGTTTGTGATAGCCTTCAACAAGCCAAGCAAGACAACTTCTCTAGCAAGGCAAGCAACTCACCAAGGTTCAGATTCAACAAAATCTTCCCCATCTTCCAAGGCAACTTGACGCAATGGGGACCATTGCTTCCTAATGGGGGAGGATTGATCCAAACGGATATCTGTAACACACCCGACCCCTTAATATCTTCCTTCTTAAATCTGATCCTCATTTTCTGTCTCTATTGTATTTTTGCTCACCAAGAGCTTTCCAACCATGGTTAATATGCTCATATCGAAGTTCAAGAGAGGAAGACATGCTTCGGTGAAGGATCTTCTGGCATTCATCGATTGAGATCCACATAGCATCCATGGGGATCCATTATCAGGTCCTCTTCTCTCACAGGGAACATCCAATCATCACCTAAGCCAATGATGGACTCAATACTCATCTAACATACCCAATATAGAGGGATTCAACACTTCGATGCTTCGACACTTCAGTGCTAAACACCTCTTTTCCTTCCTACACACTTTACCTCTAGAGTCTGGAGTCCCCCAACTCCCAGAGTCTTGAAATACCTCCATGTGGCTCCAACCTTCGGGCCTTTCGGTCTCTCTACAATACTACACCCCAAATCCACCGGAGTCCCTAAGTCTTGGACTCCTGGTGTTCTAGTCATGTCACCAACCACTTTGGCTAGGCGAGCACACACAATGGGCTGACACGTAGAAGGGCTAGGGGTGACACGCGCCACGTTCCAATAGACATATAGGGTCTACGAAAAGAACAAATTGAGATGACATGTGGCACATCGATCGTGGGTCCACATCACCTTGGTGACATTGGCTTGCCATGTCACACTAGACTGACAGACTTCTAACATCCCTCAAATCTCACGGTCGATATCTGACCACGTAGATCTATAGATCCACGATACACATTACTTTGCGACTTTGACCTTTGGGGGTTTTGCGATGCAAACTCCTCTTTTCTCTCAGAGTTGGTCAACGCCGAGCTAGCCACAGCCTATATTTGACGGTTAGGAAAAGTCTTGAAGCATCCTCGAATTGACGACTCTCGTCACTTTGGCCTTTAGAGCTTATCGACACAACACACATCAAATCCCCCAGAGTGCCCAGTCTCCAGACTAAAGGATCTAGCACCACGCATCCCTTGTATATCGACGACTGAGAGGGATCCCGAAGGATTCAAGGATCGACGATCCTCATTACTTCACCACTCTGGACTTTGGGATTTTTGGCTTTACTACCACTCCATTCCCCCGAAGAAGGACTTCACCGAAGTACCATGTGCATGTCCCTTATCCTGAATGATCAGACAGTAGGCAGGGCTCCTAACGATCTCCCCAAATATATGACTCTCCTTTACTTCGTAAATTCAACATTCAGGGAGTTTGATTCTATGGCATCTCCATAATTTGAAGTGGAACTTCGCCGAAGTCTTCTTGGTGTAGATCCAACAGCTGAGGGAACCCCTGAACATTCTCAATCGATGGCTCGCACTACTTCACGACGGGGAGTTGGATCCTAGTTTAGTTGGTAAGATAGGTTCATCTAACCACTAGGGAAACCACCCAATGTCGGTCAACATTGCAGGTAACCATAACTCTTGGTCACCTTCGACCAATTTGTGACTATTAGGGCCGATAATACTCCGAAGTCCCAGACTTTCGGAGCTTCGAAGCTAGAAGGACTTAGATCCCTTAGGCTTAGCATAGGGATCCTAGTTCTTGGTCACAGGGGTCCTTCTAACTCTCGTGAGTTAAACACAACTTCCTCATAATGGATTTTCTAAGGACTTGGGCACGATATCCCGGTCGAAAAACAAGGAGTTTGAAGGAGATATCCTCTTCAGAATGATATGGTCAGATTGATGTAATGCTTTCTATCCCATCCCTCCTACAGGTTTACGTCCCAAGATGTCTCAAAGGATAAGTTGGGGCATATAGACGGTCAATTAGAAGAATAAGTCTACAAGAAGATAAGTGCATACACGTAACTTGATCATTCAATATAGAGACCATTCTTAGATGTATAATTACATGCATTCATTCATTATTCCATTTAAAAACACAAAGTATGGAAACACTTATCAGAACTAGAAGATGTGATGTGGCTGGTGAAAGGGGTGCCTGTTTCCACCCAACCATAGGCTCAGTCATTCCTAACAGATTTACCACTGGCCACCCCCGAGCTAGAGCACAATTCTCTGAGAGAGAATTCTGTCTTCAGGATCAACAACAATCAGGGACGAAGGTTACTGTCCTCCTCCCATAGGATCTTGGCAACAAGTTTTCTCTATACCAAGCAAGGAGGCCTGCCTGAGTACTTCCTCAGTCACTCAACACCCTCATTTCTCAGCTTGTATCATAACCCTACTAGCCACTTCCTGCAGCTAGAACACATTCTTTTCTCAGTTCTTCCTCGAACTTGAGATCTCAGTCTCTCTTCTCTGCTTCTCTCCTCAAACCTTCCTCTACCCACCACACCTTCCTTTCTTGCCTTCCTCAACAAGATTGTGTGTGGCCAAAATTATCAGTCTATGGTCAGGTTTGAAAGCCTTACAGATGAGCACTCTGCCCCATCCCCTCATTAACTCTTGAGGAGGTCTTCCCACCTACCATCCTGACTGTAATTCATTCATGGATTAGAGGACTGTTCTAGTCCTGAGCAATTAAATATAGCAAGGTACTGGTTTGTTGGGGGTTATCTCAACCATTCCTGGTTCCCCTCACCATCTATTTCATAGCATCCATGGTCTATCTTGGAAACCCCCCCCTTCAGTAGTTATGCAACACTTATCCATTTTCTATCAATAACATAAATTACATTCATTGACCTTTTATAGCAAGGTTCATCAAATCAAACATTCACACATATCGATTTTTCCATAGTCTCTTGGCCAATATAGTTATATTTACAAACTGGGGGAAACATGGGTGTTATAATCCCCTCCCCCTTAAAGGAACATCATCCTCGATGTTCTATCTGTCAATGTTCTCTGTATATACAAAAGTAAACAAAAATGGATATGCCTGTCTCATGGCATCCTCCATTTCCCATGTAGCCTCATTTGGGCCAAAGTGTTTCCACTACACCTTGACCTGTGAAATGGTTCGGTTCATGAGTGAGGCTTCCTTCCTATCTAGTATGTATTGAGGTTCTATAAAGAACTCTCCCTCTGACTCCACCTGAATCACAAAACAATCAATTATATGATTATAATCATGTACATATTTCTTCAATAATGAAACATGGAAAACATTATGTGCCTTCACTATGGGAGGGAGTGCTAGCCTATAGGCTATAGGTCCCACTCTATCTAAGATTTCAAAGGGTCCACAATACTGGGTTTCCATCTTGGCACAAACTCCCATTCTCAGGGAACTCTTCCTAGGTCTAATTCTGAGATAGACATGGTCTCCTGTCTCGAACTCTCTGGGAGTTCTCTTTCTGTCAACGTAACTCTTTCGTCTATCCTGAGAAGTTTTCAGATTTTTCTTAATTTGAATCACTTGTTGTTCCATTTCCTTCAACATGTCAGGTCCGATTGTAATTATATCCTTTGGATTAATCCAGCTGATTGGAATATTGCACTGTCTACCATAGAGGGCTTCAAAAGGGCGCATCTTCAATGACACTTGATAATCCTTGTTGTAAGCAAATTCTACCAATAGAAGGTAGTCTTCCCACTTCTTAGGCTGATGCATTACATGCATCCTTAACATGTCTTCTAATATTTGGTTCACTCTTTCTGTCTATCCATTCGTTTGAGGGTGATAGGTTGTGCTAAACAAAAATTTAGTCTCAAAACTAGCCATTAAGGATTTCCAAAAGCTTGAAGTAAATTTTTTGTCTCTGTCAGATATAATCTCCCTGAGCATGCCATGCAGTCTGAATATCTCCTTCATGAAGATGTTGGAAATATCTATTCCTTGCAAGTTGACTTGACAAAAACGAAGTGATCAGACTTGCTCAATTTGTCCACCACTACCATGATGGCATCATTCTGCCTGGCCAATTTTGGTAATCCGGTGATGAAATCCATGGAGATGGTTTCCCATTTCCATTCTGGAATTGGTGGAGGTTGTAACAACCCTGCTGTGTGTCAGTGTTCTACCTTAACTTGCTGCCATTCTAGACACTTATCTATATAGTCAGCTATGTCCCTTTTCAATCCAGACCAATACAATTGTTTCCTAGTGACCGTGATCATTTTCTGATAACCTGGATGACCAATATATGGCCTCTTGTGTAGTTCATTCATTATGAACCTCTTCAAGTCATCTCAACTTGGAATATACAATCTATTTCTATAGGTTAGAAAACCTTCATCAAGCATCCGATAGCCTTCATACTTTATCCCCGTGGGCTCTTGCTTTAGGTATGATGTCACGGTCTTGAAAAATGCATCTGTTTCTTGTGCATTCCTGACTCTTTCATTGACATCCATTTCACAGGTGCTTATCACTGCCAGGTGAATCATTTTCACACTTCTTCTAAGGGCATCGACCACCCTATTTTCCTTTCCTTTGATGTGTTTTATTTCGAAATCAAACTCACTAAGGAGAGCCATCCACCTAGCATGTCTAGAATTGAGTTTTGGTTGATCAAACAAGTGCCTCAACCCACAATGGTATGTCATAAGTACAAATATCCTACCCAAGAGGTAATGCCTCCACATTTTTAAAGCATGCACTATGGAAACCACCTCTAGATCATGGGTCATGTAATTGATTTCATGCTTATTCAATTTTCCAGATTCGTAGCAAATTACACACCCTTATTGCACAAGGACTCCTCTGCGTCCTTCCTTACATACGTTTGTACACATGAGGAATTCATCATCAGGGTCTGCAATATTCAGTATGGGTGCATGGGTTAGAAGGTATTTCAGTTCTTGAAATATTTCTTCACATTCTGATGTCTAAGTGAATTTAACCCCATTTTTCTGAAGGGCGGTGATTGGACAACTGATCTTGGAAAATCCTTTTATGAATATTCTATAGTATCCTGCTAAGCCCATAATGGACCTGATATCAGATACATCCTTTGGGGTAGGCCATTCCATGATAGATATGATCTTGTCAGGGTCTACTACCATTCCTTCTTCAAAAATAACATGGCCTAAGTAATGTACTTGCTTCTGGAAAATGTCACACTTGCTAAAACTATCGTAGATCTGATGCTCTCTTAGTACTTGAAGCACTAATTTAAGATGTTCTTCATGCTCCTCTCTGTTCTTGGAGTAGACTAGGATATCATCAATGAAAACCAATAAAAATATTTTTAGGAATTTGTTGAGTACATTATTAATTAAGCACATAAAAGTGGCAGGGGCATTGGTTAATCCAAATTGCACCACCACAAATTCATAGTGACCATATCTTGTCCTGAAAGTTGTTTTGTGGATGTCTTCATCCTTGATTTGAACTTGATGGTATCCAGACCTTAAGTTGATCTTTGAGAAAATGGAAGCACCCCTTAATTGGTCAAACACGTCATCGATTCTTGGTAAGGGATATTTGTTCTTTATGGTTGTCTTATTGAGTTGTATATAGTCTATGCACAATTTGAGTGTGGCATCCTTCTTTTTCACAATGAAGACAGGTGCTCCCCATGGAGACACACTAGGTCGGATGTAGCCCTTTTCCATCATCTCCTTTAGCTGTAGCTTGATCTCAAATAGCTCTAGTGTACTCATCCTATAGGGTCTTATAGACACTGGCACTACCCCTGGTGCAAGTTCTATGGAGAAGTCAATGTCTCTTCTCGGAGGTAGACCCAATACCTCTTTTGGAAACACATCTTTATACTCTATTAATGTGAGGTGGTCCTCTAGGTTTGGTTTTTCATCCTCAACATATTCCAACACATGTATTGCATATAGAGGACATCCCTTTCTGCAATACTTTTTCATTTGAAGGGTTGATATTCGTCTCACTGAGACATGCCTTTGAATCCCTTGGAGGGTTATTTTTCTCCCTTCTTCATTTTCACTCTCCAAATTTTTATGGTAACAATCCAAATTGGTTTTATAAGTGGCTAACCAGTCCATACCAACCAACATATCATAATATCCTAGGGGAAGTATGTTAAGGGTTGCTTGGGTGGGCAATCCATCCATAATGAATTGGAAAGATCGTATGAACTCTGCTACTTTTCATTTGGTTCCAGTGGCTAGTTGTACCAACCATGGCTTAACATGTCTAGCTGGTTGCAGTTTACACTTATCAACAATTTGAGGGGCCACATAACTCAAATTATAACCAAGTTCAATTAAAATAGAAACTAGATGGTTGACAATCATATCTTCCATCTTTAAAACTGAAGCTTGGTGGTCAACTTGTTTATTATCCAAGGATGCATAAATCCATGGCATGATCCTAGCCACATTGTTCCCTTTGCGGGTAGTGTCATTCATTCGAATGCAACAATTGTCGTTCCCTTTGTTGTGATTTTTTTTCCCTTTGTGGGTAGTGTCGTTCATTCGAACATAACAATTGTCGTTCCCTTTGCTGTGATTGTTGTTCCCTTTGCGGGTAGTATTGTTCATTCGAATGTAACAACTATCGTTCCCTTTGTCGTGATTTTCATTCCTTTTATCGGGTAGCGTTGTTCATTCGAAAGAAACATTTGATGTTCCTTTTTGTAGTTGTTCCTGTTGTTGTTCCTTTCCCTTGAAAGTAACGATTTTTGTTTCCACCAACAACACATGATTCTGATACGTTTAGCCACTCCTTTGGGTATGAACTTCACTAACTAATTTTCAACAACATCACTTCTAGTCATCGTGGTAACAATTTGTCATTTTCTTTTTGAGGAATATCTAGCATACCTTATCAAATTTTTCATGGATTGATTTTTCCAAATTATCTTAAGATTGTTCATAATCCTTAACCACCGTAATTCGTTTCTTTCCCCCATATATATAAATATACTTGAATGATAATTTTCCTTCACATCATAATAAGGAGTCTAAGGAACATTTTTACTTGCCATTCTTACACTTATTATGCCATCCCACACTCTTAAGGAGTAGATGAGCCTCTCTTAATAAAGCCTAAAATAAATAAAATAAATAAATAATAATAATAAAACAAATAAAGAAAATAACCTTCTCCCAAAAAGGATAGGGGGTCTCATCATGAGCCAACCTACCAGGATCATAAGAGACTAACATAAGTGACATTCCTACTATGGCTACCACACCAGGGCAATGACCTTTGGCATTTAGGGTCAAAGGACAAGAGGTCTCATCACGAGCTCGCTTGTTCACTTTGTTACGATCTAGTGAGTGGCATTATTGTTATCTGGCTACCAAACCAGGATAGTGGCCTTTTTGGGAAAAGACCATTCAAACTATTTATTAAGGATATTGGCTCATCTATGGGTTAAAAAACAACCTTGTCGAGGCTATGGATGCTTGTTGGCAGTAGTGGCTCTGCATGTGGTATTGAAGTTTATTTTAATACGCTAAGTTTTTATTGTGTTCATAGACTTCCTTTCTTAAAAAAAAAAAAGAGGCTATCATTCCGGCTATATTCAACATAAGGGAAAGTAACAAAATTATGATACATGGCACATTTATAAAACGTGAACAAATTAGGACTACTGGGAATATTCTTCCTTAACATATTGAATATTGGTATTTGAACTTGTACTTTCCACAAAAGGTGTGATTATCGCTCATGATAAACATTAAATTTCTTTGAAAGTTATTAACGATCGTTCTCCCAGTGACGATAGCATAATAATAATCCCTCACTTGACTGACTGTCATCATTATGTTCACACATACCGATGGTCGAGTTTGACCTTTACATTCATCGGGGGGAAAAAATTCTACATGATTATCGATAGGCCATAATGATTACAGATACTGGGAAAATTTGTATTTCTATATACCATTGTTGTTTTGTAATTTTTACCATTTCTAGTAATTTTTTCTCACAGGTTGGTCTAACTAAGTTGACAGTTGGGAACGATAGTCATGTTGATTTTTTTATAGGAGATATGGGTGTCCAAATCATTCTTCGTGAGATTACATTGTTGCAAGTGATTGATCAAGAAAGAGAAATTCTACACCGTCTAGGGTGGACACAATACTTTAACATACTGTAGGGATTCGATATAAATGTTGCGCTAGCATTTTTATAAAATCTACAGGGGGGAGTTTCAGTAATTCGGGGGATACAAATACCAGTTACTGATTCCATTATAGACAAGGTAACAGGCCTCCCAAACGAAGGAACACAGTGGACTGGTAAATACACAACACTCAAGGAAGTTATGGAGTCCTTCGGAGAACCAAGAGAGGAATTCGGAAAAAAAGGGAAAGGCCTCAACCCCACTGCTCTTAGAGAACCCTGGAGGGAGCTGGCAGGCATGATACAAAGATATATCACATGCGAAGGACAATACGGCGTGGTGATACCTCACCACCTCAAGCTCCTGGAATTATTAAAACAACGGTTAGTTATAAATCTACCATTATTTTTTAATACCATGTTGCATGAAGTCATTGGAAGAACCCAAAAATCCAAAAACCCTACTAATGTAATTATTCATCATGGGTTAGTAAAATTGATAGTAAACAGGGCCTTAAACCATACACAAATAACTTGGGGGGATTTAATTGAGCCCTATAGGCCCCTGCAAATTGAGCAACCTGAAGTCCACTATGAAATTCCTCCACAAGGAATTGAGGCAGCCCATATAGAGGGAGATAATTCCCAAATTGAAATACCAGTACCCCAACTTGAAATGGAAACAAACCTTATTCAGTTGGAAGAAACTCAGAGCATGAATGCATGAACATCAAAGAAGAAAAGACAGAGAACAATTTTTGTTCCTGAAACCTCCACTATCAAAATAAGAAAGGATAAAGAGACAACACAACCCGAAAGCACTCAGGAAACTGTACAAATAGAACAACCATCACATGAAATCCTTGTAGGACAACAAGATGATTTCTTCCGAAGTTATGAAGAGGAGATGGCCCAAGTGTTGGGAAATTTAGGGATATCACTTACTAAAGATACAGATAGGCCAGGAGATCTCCAAGCTCCAACTTCTTCTCATTCAAACCATGTATTTGATCTTCCTGATATGGAGATGCCATCTCCTGAGGGAGAAGAACAGACATAACCTCAGTTCGATGAGAATAGTCCTTTAGAGAAACCAGAGAACCCAAAAGATATAGGGAATCAATTACCAGTTGATCAAGGTGGAGAAGACCTTGAAATTCCCCTTAGACAGAAAGAAATAGAAGAAAAAGGCAATAAAAAAATTAGAAAATTGGAACATGAAAACAAGACATTGAGGAAGAGGGTCAAGAAAATAAAAGTATTAAAACAAAAAGTTGGCGGATTGAAAGAAACAATTAGACAACTTAAGAATCAGTTGTAAAAAGATGACAAAGCCCATGAGAAGAATAAATCTAAGAGAGCTAGAGTATAGGGAATAAATCCACTTCCCAGAAGGGAAATTCACACCAATTTTGTTGGAACACAAACAAAATTTCATGCTCATTTGGAATCAGTTGAAATAGAAACTCAGACAAAAGTTCCAGCAATAGTAGAAATAGTTGTTCAGACTGAAGAATTATTTCATTCCCCTGAACAAGATTCCACTATTAGAAGGTTGGAAGCAGAACTAGAACTATCCCAACAAACCCTGACCCAATGTCGAAGTGAAATGGTGACAACCACGGAGCATCAGAAATTTGTCAGACAACTCCGAGCCATGTTAGAAACTAAGAATGAGACCTTTGTTGAGCTCAGCAGAGCTAAAGAAAATGTGAAGAAGGTACAGGGACAACTTGATGGAGCTTTGTAGCAAATCAAAGAAATTTTCTCTGTTTATTCTGATATATTATCTTGCAGATTCCCTACTACTAATTGTGCCCTATTTTTATTAGAACATTATCTATTATTAAAACTGAAATCTATTAGGGTAGGCACACCTTCTAAGTTTACCACTGTCTCTAATTTTGTTTCATGTTCTAAAGAACAAGAGGATGGAGTACAATACTTTTTGTGTGAACTAGATCTTCATAATTTCATTCTGGAAGAAAATAGAGAAGAGAACCTCAATCCATTCACTGGGGATATCCAGTTTCAGGATTCTTGTCTTTTTCCAAAAATCAAATTAGGTGGGATAAAGCACATAAGGTATTCATGAAGAGGGAGAATGGACTAGACCTATGGATCAGAGGGGAACCTCCTAAACCCTTTGATACCATTATGCAACATAGAGCATTCATGAAGAGGGAGAAGGTTGTGGAATCTTTAGCTCCCATCCATAGACATGTTGTACATTCAGGGCTACAGTATTTTGGAGAAATTAAAGAAGAATCCCTTTCTGATGCCAAATTAAGATGGAAGGTCTCTTCAAATGAAGTCAAGAACATGGAACCATTTGGTTTCAGGAAATTTCAAGTAGCTTCTCTCAGGTTAGAGAGGTATGCAAAAATGATTATGGAAGAAGGGCCTTCTGGGATTGGATGCAGGTACAACCCCCCCATTATTTGGTATCCTCTAGAGGGTTATCAAAGTGTTTATGAAATTTGTAAGAAAAGGGAAGATGTTGCTTTTGAAGAGCTTAAAGGTAAGCATGGGTTCCAGAGACCTAGGGAAGAGACCTCTCCACCCTTCAGTATCATTGCCTTTCATATAAACTCTCTTGTTGCACGAGGACATGAAAAAAGGTAAGTTGGGGGGTATGTTGGGTTGATAAAAATGTATAAATATTCTCCTTGTTGTGATATATTATTTGTTGACTTTTCTATTAATTTGAAGTAATTAGGGAAGAAAATGGTTAAAAATCTCTTAGGAAATATTATTGAACGATATTAGATATTTTATGAACTTTGGTTTGAATTGTTTTGATCTTATGTAGAAATGGACAATTGTTGTTAACTAAAGATAATTAAGAATATCATGAAAATGCACAGGCCATTGAAGATCGAAGAAATCAGGCACAAAATGGTTCAAAGGAAGATCGACTTTTAATCTTGCAATCTTCATAAATAGTAAAAGCAATCTTGAAGATCTCTCGATCCTCAGGATAACTTAATTTACTTATCTCATTGTAATAAATAAAGAATAGTGGACGATAGAGAGATAACCAAGAATTTAGATCTCTTAATTGTTGACACTTTGTACAACAATCCCATTGTAAATGATTTATCAGTTATGGAATTAATGAAAGCTTCAAGCGTTTTGATCATTTCTGCGTACTTGAATTTTCGTAGCAGTATCTTCTAAAGACCGTGGGCCCAGTCGACAAGAGTTACTGTCTCATTTGTAATATTATCAATTATGTTATAGTTCTGTGATTTGAATTTCCTTTTAACAGTTAATATAGACTCATTAATGTGTTGATTCTTTTATAAATTGGTTATGTTATTCCATTTGCAGAGAGTAGATGCTCCATTTTGAGATTATCGATTGTTGTCCCATTTCCATTTGTTGTCAATTTATCACTTGTGAATTCCTTTCATTTAAATTTACATTCATTGTTCTTTCTATCAAATTCGCATTTGTTGTTCCTTTCATTAAATTCGCATTTGTTTTTCCTTTCGTTAAATTCGCATTTGATGTTCCTTCTTAAATATTCAATAGATCGTTTTTTCTTTTCCAATAGATTAATTAATCATTGAGAGATTGATTCATTAAGTGTTTCCGTAGATTAAATTAGTATTTCTTAGATAGATGAATGAATTCAGTAAATTGATTGATGCTTTGATTCATGGTGTGTTATTGTTCATACTGTAATTATGTTGATTGAGTTATTAGTTTCAGAGCTTGTAGTTAATGTGTGAAGAACTTGATTATCACAGTAATTTAGATAGACCCAAATTTGTTGTAACTAAATTATCTACATGATTTAAACCTCTATGACTATTTGCATAGACTTTGCTGTCAATCTTGAAAGAAAAGAGGAATCCTCAGTTGATAAAATTAATGTCAGACTAAGGTTGTTTTTAGGACATCTTTAGAACCCAACAGTCGTACAAGAAAATTAGGGCTTTTTGTTGGAGAGGAATTTTTACCTAAAACCCATCTAGAAAAGTGCGCCCTAACCTAGTGAAGCTTTTGGCATCTTGAGCGCACCTTTTCAGTGGATAGAACTCCCGGAAAGTGAAACCCTAGTTTTCACTGGTACCAGAAAACCAGAAGTACCAGAAAACTAGGAAACCAGAAACACTACCAAAAGTACCAATCCATATTTTTGCAAGCTCAGTTTCAAGGGGTAAAATTTGGATTTTCAGAAATCTGACTGCACCAGCGTACTCGCCTCAGCTCAACGCATCTAGCCCCTGGATTAGAATTTCAAAATTTGAAGTTTGAAAAATTAGGGTTTCCTCACAAAACCCTAAGTTGTAGTTGCAGTTGCAGTTTCAAAATTATTTGCAGTATCAATTGCAGTTGCAGTGTCATTTGAGGTATCAACTGCAGTACCAGTTGCAGTCACCCTTGAAGTTTTAAAAGGGGTTGGTAATTATTACCGCTACTACCAGATGGTGCCACTACCTGCAAATGCTATCAGAGGTATGTACTCACATATGTTTAAATTGTTAATCTTTAAAGGGTATTTGCAGGAGAAGGGATATCTTGTCATAGATCCATAAGGATATTAAGATCCAACACATTCAGAGGAATAATGCAACCCAGGTTCGATTATTCTGATATGCATCTATTTGTTATGACATTATTTTGATCTAGGTTGCATGTTGAGGCTATGAACACCATACTAACCTTTGGTCAAAATTTAAGTCAAGGTATTAGATGGATTAAAGTTGAGATCATAGAGTTTATTCTCTAACCCAAATTTCTTTCAAGATAAGATATTGTCTTAGTACACAAGACACGTTGAAGAAATCACTTGTCATCTTAAGTGAAAGAGACTTGGAAGAAAAACAACACACTCATTCTTGAGGACAAGACTCTAGGTTCCAGGTTTGATTAATTAAGTTGATAAGATTCAAAACGTGCAAGTGTCAAGAAAACACTATAGTTGAGATAGCAATCTTTGAAATTTTTTATACTTGGTAGCATGTGAGCATATTGAGATAAATGTTTAATGTAATCATTTACTAGATACAACTAACATCTCCTCTAGGAGAAACTTCTTGTGTTGATTCCAAGTTACCATGAAGGAATACTTGATCAAAACATTAGAAGAGTGTTGATCTCATTTCGTATTGTATTTCTTACTTTTTCATCTTTGCTTTAGACAGGTCACAAGTGGTAGCTTTAAAGGAGCTATTGTGATGATTATCCGTGCTATTGTTTTGTTTACTATTATCAAAAGAGTATTATTCTTGCTTGTTGTTTTGTTGACCTTGTCATAGGTGATAACCCTGAGGAAGTTATAGTGAAGGTTGCAGAAGGCAACATATTATATGAGACATGAAGAAAACTATGTACATGACCATATACACTCATGTACCAAAGAAGATGAAGAAGAAGCTATATTTTGAGATTCAGAGTATCTCATATGAAGATTGATTGTAAGGAGAAAAATGCTCCAAAGATGACAGAACATTAGAAAAAGATCTCACAGCAGAATTGTTCAAAGGTTAATGAAGCCACCTTGACGGGAAGTAGAAATCGTTTAAAGCCTGACTCGGTCTTTCATATTTATACTTGGTATTCAACACCAAGTATACCCTATAAGAGATTATGAAGTCCTTGTAGACTCAGAAGAAATCAAGGATAAGCCTGATCTTAGAAAGGATCAGATGAAGAGACAACTTCCAGAATTGGGAGACAATGCCATGAGAAGACTAGATCGTAACTTCAGAGACCCCTAGGAGATATGAAATTTCTTGGAAGATTCCCTTGTTTCAGTGAAAAATAAGGAAGCCAGTCAGAAAGACTAGGATATGGATTCTTCCGTGAGACTAGAAGAGAAGTCAGTATTGACTTCCAAGATTGATCTATACAGATCAAGCATGTTGCAGATGTACAAAGCCTGATGTGTGTCTAGAGGATTCTCCCAGCAAGAGGGATAAGACTATGACGAGACACATAGTCCAATAATTGAAGAAACAATTACAATATATATGAAAACAACTAGAACAACCATGATTAATATATAGTATGAGATGTAGAGGGAGAAATCCCCATATTGAGTGACAATTGGTGCATTATATTATTTGGGTCATGGAGACATGACTACGATAAAATATAGAGTTACCTACATGAAAGAAAAAGAGATACCTTCAGTATCAGTTATTGAGCCACTCTTAGTTTCAGATGAAGTTGTTTTCATAAGAGGATTTACTCATAGATTTCAGTATCCATAGCGAGGATGAAGCAATCATTCTCAGCCTCAGAGCAGCTACAGGTGTAGAGTCCTAGTTCCAGAAGGAACAGTTGCAGAAAGAGGAGAGGACATACTCTCATGTAGTGAGGCAGATGGTGCTTTGCAGAGAGCACATAGAGCTAGCACATGATTGTGCAGATTGAGTTGCAGTTGAGCAAGTGTACCAGATTGGTACAATGTAATGTGAAAATTTTATTTGAAGATGAAAATAGAAAAGAATCGGGTCTGCAGGTTGAAGAAGAATATGTGCAAGTTGAAGCAATCTCCCAGATCTTGATATGACAATTTCCTAACGATCTTGGGCTTTACCAAGAGTAAAGTTGATTCTAACCTTTATTTCAAGGTTATGAATGATGAGCCAATGATGTTACTACTATGTGTAGACGGTTTATTCATGACAAGATGAATATGTTGTGATTATCATTGATGGCAGGTGTGATTGTCATTGATGGCAAGATCAGAGTATGCAACAATGGCAAAACAGGAACAACGTAAGCTCAGAAGAGATAGTGCAGAGGTGCACGAAGAGTGCAAGAGTGTGCTTGTTTATTTGATGGCAAACAGGCAGGAAAGGAAGATCAACAGCGTAGGGATAATTTCATGGAAATATCAGAAGCGTAAACTCCATTTCGGAGTTTCGGATATCGGGAGATTGAGAAGTCAAGAGTTGAGACTCTTCAACACAGGAGTCCCGGAGTTGCGAAATTCGGAATCCTGAAATCCCGAAAGAGGCACATCAACAAGAGTTTTGCAGACCAGGAAATAACTCCATTTTGGAGTCTCAGATATCGGGAGTTGAAGTGTCGAAACACTTCACCATAGGAGTTCTGAAATGTCAAAATGACGAAATGAAAAACGCCGAAATCCCGAAATAGGCACATAAGCGAAGAGTTTTGTAGATCAAGAAATAACTCCATTTCAGAGTTTCAGATACCGAGAGTTGGAAGAGTCAAGACTCTTCATCATCAGGAGTCCTGAAATCGCGAAATGCGAAACGCCGAAATCCCGGAAGAAGGAGGAAAATTTTGGATACCGAGAGTTGGAAGAGTCAAGACTCTTCATCATCAGGAGTCCCAGAATCGCGAAATGCGAAACGTCGAAATATCAAAAGCAGGAGGACAGTTTCAGATATCGGGAGTTGGAGGAGTCAAGAGTCAAGACTCTTCATCACAAGAGTCCCGAAGTCACAAAACCTGAAGTCGCGAAATGTGAAATCGCGAAATGTCAAAGACTCCATATCTGAGTTTCGGATACCAGGAGTTGGAGGAGTCAAGAGTCAAGACTCTTCATCACAGGAGTCCTGAAGTCGCGAAATGCAAAATCACGAAATATCAAAGACTCCATACCGGAGTTACGGATACTGGGAGTTGGAGGAGTCAAGAGTCAAGACTCTTCATCATAGGGGTCTCGAAGTTGTGAAACCCGAAGTCGCGAAATGCGAAATCACGAAATGTCAAAGACTCCATACTGGAGGTTCGGATACCGGGAGTTGGAGATGTCAAGGACTCTCACAACAGGAATCCTGAAGTTGTGAAGTGCGAAAAGCCGAAAAGTTAATTTGACTCTGTTTAGAAGTTTCGCAGACCGGGAGGTGGAGTTGTCAAGAACTCTCACATCAAGAATGTTGAAATCGCGAAATGCAAAATGTGAAAACACCTTTTTGGTGTAGGCCTTGGTCACCACTGGTGGTCACATCGTCGAAGAGCTATAGAGAAGAGCTCGAAGAGACAAGCTCCATTTCAGATTTTGGGACTTGGAGAGTCGAGAATCCTCACCACAAGAATGCCGAAATGCCGAAATGCGAAATAAACGCAAGATCCTACAGATCGAATCCAACAGTGCAGGTGAATTTAAGTATGATCGAAGGGCTACTGTTGCTCTTCACAGTTAATCAATCAGTGGTGATTCAATTGCTGAAGCGGTCTTTGGAGGTTCACAGTGTAACTGCTAGAAACCACTGATGGTTTCTGCCAAAGGACTCGAAGAGACTTCTGTGTGATTGCCATAGGAGATAAAGAGTCTCTAGGAATCTGCCAGTGGAATGAAGACTATTTGTAGAGGAAATTGACAGATGGATCTAACTGCCAGAGAAGCTGAAGAGTTGCAATGATGAACAGGTAGAGTACTCAACATGAGAGAACATGTAGAAGGATAGGGGGATGGCATGCAGAAGGAGCACAGAGACCATAAGTATGAGGAACAGAGAAGAGATGTATGTTGCGGTTGCTGAGAGGTATTTAGGAGAGTATAAGGAGGAGTGTGCAACAACTGAAATACAAAGAAGAGGAATGGTGCATTGAAGGAACATGGCACACAGAGAAAAAAAGGCAGAAGCACAAAAAGTGCAAGGCATGTGTGCAACAAGACAGTGAGACATTAAAGGAAGGTTGAGGTGATCTGGTAGAGAAAAACAGAAGATTAGAAATTGTAAGAAGATGCAGATAGAGAGACACTGATACAGGAGAACAAAGCAGCATAGCAGAACAATGATAAGCCTGGTAAGCCAATGATAAATATTCTATCAATGTGATAAATTTATAGATAGAAAAATTTATATTTCAGGGTGGTTGGGATGTGCTAGGGAGGATTGTTGTCCTCAAAGGTTCAAGTGGGTTCTTGAACAAAGGGAGTTATAGCTTCCATTTAGTTGCATCTAGAAAAACCAGGGTGGCAGGGTGGTGCAAGGGAGAACTGTTGTTCTCTGTTATACAGGTTGGTGCCTGTGTGACTGGAAGTTGGTGCTTCCATCCAGTTGGTGCTGGAACAATTAGGGA
>JZKD02S1793841.1:480322-511203 GCA_000966675.3 Picea glauca | reverse complement strand
AAAATATTGAATATAAAGGTAACATATATTCCATATGAGCACTTGATTGATGTATTCATAAGAAATTTAAAGGATAACATTCAACATGAGGTTCTCCTTTGGGAACCCAAATCATTGGAGAATGTGTTCAGGGTGGCGAGAAATATTGAAAGTAAAAATATAGCTATGGCTACTAGAAGGACCACTCCTAACATCTATCAAGAGAATAATATCCCTTCTTCTAAACCACCTCAACCTACAAGGTTGACACCTCAACGATTGGAGGAAAGAAAAGAAAAATGTTTATTCTTTAATTGTGACATCAAGTACAATAAGGGACATAAGTGTGGTGAGAATAAATTATTCTACATAGATTGTGAAGAGGAAGAAGAACAAGAACAAGAACCATATCAAGATGAAAACGTAGAAGAGATTTATTTTGAAGAGTTGAATCCCACCATATCATGTAATGCATTGGCTGAAATTAGCACTCCTCAAACCCTCAAGATCGAAGGATACATCAAAAAGAAAAAGGTAATAGTCCTAATTGATTCTGGTAGTACTCATAATTTCATTCACTATAAATTAACCAAATCTCTCAATTGCTTTATATATCCAGTGCCAGAGTTTCAAGTAATGATTGCAAATGGAGGAACTATCAATTTCTCAAGAAAATTCCATAAGATAAATCTTACTATGGGGGAATATGTAATGAATATTCCAATGATTGCTATACCCATGGGTGGTGTTGATGGCGTACTAGAAGTCTAATGGTTACAATCATTGGGAACAATGGCTTTTAATTTTCAATAACTTTTCATGAAATTTTCATTGGAATGAAAGGAAATTGAGTTAAGGGGTATCACAGGGAAACCCAATAAGGTGATAAGCTCTAATGGCATGGAAAAATTATTAAAAAAGGGGCATCATGGTGTAATTATACAACTATGCTCACTAGATTTTCAAACATCTAAGCCATCTATTCCTCTAGATATCCAGGGGATCATTGATAAGCATTCCAAAGTATTTGAAGATATTCCCAGAGGTATTCCACCCACTCATGATCATGATCATGCTATTCACCTAATTTCTAGGAGTTTTCCTCCTAGCATCATGCCTTATAGCTACCCTTATGCCCAGAAGAATGAAATTAAGCGTATGGTTGAAGAAATGTTAGAGGATGTCATTATTATACCTAGCCAAAGTTCTTACTCTACACCGATGGTAATGGTACTCAAGAAAGAGGGGTCATGGTGTATGTGTCCATATTATAGAGAGCTCAACAAGATCACCATTAAAAATAAGATTCTCATTCTCGTCATTAATGAATTGTTAGACAAACTACATGGAGAAATACACTTCACAAAGTTGGATCTTTGTTCAGGGTATCATCAAATTAGAATGAAGGAAGAAGATATTCCAAAAACAACATTCCGAACTCATGAAGGCCATTATGAATTTTTGGTCATTTCTTTTGACCTTACGAATGCACCTTCCACATTCCAAGGGTTGATGAATTCCATTTTCAATCCCTTCCTTCAAAAATTTGTGTTAGTGTTTTTTGATGATATACTAATCTATAGAAAGTCTTGGGAGGATCATGTTCGACATGTTGACATGGTTCTACAACTACTAAAGGAGAAACAACTATATGCCAAACCATCCAAATTTTTCTTTGGGGTGAAGGAGGTAGAGTATTTGGGTCATATTGTATCTCATGAAGGTATCAAGGTAGACCCTAACAAGATTAAGGCCATGATGGACTGAACGATTCCCAAAACATTGAATAATCTTAGAGGAATTTTGGGTTTGACAGGTTACTACCACAAGTTTGTTCAGAACTATGGAAGAATAGCAACACCTTTAATGAGATTAACTAATAAGGATTCATTTTCATAGACTCTAGAGGCAACTCAAAATTTTGAACACATTAAAGAGGCGATGTGAAAATATCCTTTCTTGACCACACCAAACTTCACAAAAACCTTTATTGTGGAATGCGATGCCTTAGGAAATGGCATTGGTGTTTTTCTAATGCAAGAAGGAAGGCCCCTTTCTTTTGAAAGTCGTCCACTCAAGGGAAAGGACTTACACAAACCCATTTATGAGAAGGAAATGATGAAAACACTACATGCATTGAAGCAATGGAGCCCTTACCTAATAGGTAGGCACTTTAAGGTAAAAATAAATCACGATAGTCTTAAATACTTCTTGGAAAAAATACTATCTTTAGAATAACAAAAAAAATGGGTGACCAAGATGTTGGGTTAAGATTTTGAAATCATTTACAAAAAACAGAAGAAAAATGTTGTGGAAGATTCACTCTCAAGAAATGATGAAGATGTTGAGGCCTTTCTCTGTGCTATCTCGATCATCCAACCTGATTGGATAACATAAGAAAGGGATGGATGGAAGAATGACGAAAAAGTCTAGACTCTCATTCAAAAGTTGCAGCAAGATTCCAGTGCATTAGATACATTTACATGGAAAAATGATTCACTATGGTACAAAGATCGCTTATATTTATGTAAGAAATCCCAACTCAAACAAAATATACTCTTGAAATTGCACACCTCTCCGGTAGGAGGGCACTCAAGATTTTTGAAAACCTATCACATGGTCAAGAAGGATTTTTTTTGGGATGGCCTTAAAATTGATGTTCAAAGGTTTGTGGTAGAATGTTTGGTTTGCCAACAAAATAAGGTGAAAAATATTAAGACCCCGGGTCATTTACAACCATTAGCCATCCCAAGTCAACATTGGGAGGATGTTTCCATGGATTTCATCACGGGATTACCAAAGTCTAAAGGAAAGAGTGTCATCATGGTGATTGTTGATAGACTGAATAACTACTCACACTTTTGTGCACTCTCTCATCCTTTCAAATCTAGTACAGTTTCCACTGCATTCATGGATACAGTTCAAAATCTACATGGAATCCCAAAGATTATTGTAAGTGACAGAGATCCCATCTTCACTGGAAATTTTTGGACATAATTATTTTCTTGTTTGGGTACTCAATTGGCTCATAGCTAATCTTATCATCCTCAATCTAATGGACAAACTGAGATAGTGAAAAAATGTCTAGAAGGATACATTCGTTGCTTTGTCTTTGATAAAAAAACACAATGGTTCAAATGGTTACCCTTGGAAGAATGGTGGTATAACACTTCCTTTCATACTATAACAAAATGA
This sequence comes from Picea glauca, assembly GCA_000966675.3. Lineage (NCBI taxonomy): Eukaryota > Viridiplantae > Streptophyta > Pinopsida > Pinales > Pinaceae > Picea > Picea glauca. The sequence continues at coordinate 508,029 of JZKD02S1793841.1, read as the reverse complement.
CTCCATTTATGGCGCTCTATGGATATCACTCATCGTCCATCACTTCTTATCTAAAATAAAAATATAAGGTTCAAGTAGTGGAAGATCACATCGAGCATCAACAACAAGTTCTCCAACTCTTAAAGGACAACCTAACCATGACACAAAATCACATTAAACAACAAGAAGATCAACATCGTAGTGAAAGAAGTTTTGAAGTTTTGAAGTAGGGTTTTGGGTATTTTTAAGACTACAACCATACAAACAAATTTCCCTCAAGCAAGCTAAGAAGGATAATAAATTATCACCAAAATACTATGGCCCTTATAAGGTGTTGCAAAATATTGGTACTATGGCATACAAATTGGAGCTGCATGCATCTTCGTGAGTACACCCAGTTTTCTGTGTTTCATGCTTAAAGAAGGTTATAGGTGACAAGATCTGAGTTAAAAATATATTTACAAAACTTGACGAGGAAGGAAAAATCATATTGGAGCCTGAAGCTATCACTGACACAAGAATTCGCCAGCTGAGGAATAGATCCATTTTAGAGTATCTCATTAAGTTGAATAAACGACCTGTTGAAGATTCCACTTGGGAAGATGATTCTTTTATTCAAAAGCATCCATAATTACTCAAGCATTGCGGACAACACTTGTCTGAAGGGAAGGGGCATGTTAAACCCTAAATAGTGGTACATTACCCCTTAATTAGGGCATATTACATTAGTATTGTTATTTTATTTATGTTGTCTTGGTTTGATTAGTTGTAATTGTACCTCCTAGTCTCCTATATATACCAAGGATAGATTTTCATTTGGAATCATCTTGTATTTGTGAATTCATATGATGTATCAAGAGGTTTCCCCCTCAAAGAGGCTTATTATCTGAATTTCTCTCTTTGTCAAGGTGTTGAGTACTTATTCTAAGGTTTTTATGCTATTTTGATATTTGGTTCTTAACAATTATATCTTTTGGAAAGCTATCAACTAGAAGAATCCACCTATGAGATTTCGTTAGACAAAATAATAGAAGAAAAGAGAGGGAAATATCAATAAAGAAAGGGAAGGATAAAAGGAGAAGAAGATAATCCCCCACATGCATATCAAGGATGGAGCAGTCGTGAAGAAAGGATATCATGTTAACTTGTTCTTGCAACCACATCGGGAGAAAAAAGAAATTATGCGATTAAGAGGACATCTTCCAATATATTAGAAACCTTTTATTTCCTTGCCTTTAAGCAATCTCATGAATAAGTATAAATTTTGAAGAACATGAAGAGGAGAGGTTTATCGAAGGAAATAATCTATGATCTCAATTAAATAACTATCATGATAGCTGCATGTATCTAATTTCCATCATATAGAAAGGAAAGGATTAGTGACTGTATAAATCAAGTTAAGAGTTTTCCAATATATGAGAGTATACAGATGAAGATGTTAAACACCATATGCTAGCAAGCTTCGAATAAGTCACCCAAGGAAATGATTAACAGCCTACACCAAATTCATTCAAGACATTTACTATATAATCAAACCTTACAACCATATAAAATCATTAAACACTTGGAAAATTGTATAAGGTAGAAAGACAATGTGTCAACCACTCATATGGTTGTCAAGGAAACATCATAGGTAAACTAAGAATCATGAAGACATTTGAAACCATAATATCAAAAGAGATAATAAACCTCCATCAAAGCAATTATCAATCAAGACCAAACATCAACTTCCTCAAAGTAGGTAAAGAAATAACATCAGGCCCAAGCGGTAGAGGATTAGGTAATAGGATTGAAATTTTGGTAGGGGGGGGGGCTTTGCTTTAGCTTGTAAGAGAAAAAGTGAAAGAGGGTTTGTTTCGGCCATAATAGGTAGAAATACTCACTCCTTGAACATATTCATCATTCTAAACCTTCAAACCATGAACCTGACCTAGCCATTTCAACACCCAAGGTGATAATTTTGATCTAGAGACTATATTTGAATAGAGTTCAAATGCTTTCAAAAATCATGAACCACACCTCAGACACGTTTATGTGGTTCCTTTCCAAAGGGTAAATTATCTACATGATCTCACCTCAGCATATTCTCAACAAATTATATAGCTACCTATTGCACCCTAGCTACCTAAAGGACAAACAATTTATGGACACCATATTCAAACTAGGGAAGAAATATTGGTTGACATTGTGGAAGATCTAGTGGAGTTTTCTCTTCAAAAGATTCCTGAATCTATGGACCAAGTCCTACCATCAACCCAATAGTTACCTCACATCACACATTCTCCAACTCCTATCCCTAAGCTCAAAAAGTGAGATTTCACAATTTAATAGCAACTACTAGCTTATCAAATGGTTGGAAACCAATCTCGTGTGCCTGCATAGATGATATAACATACCTTCATGCTAAAAAAAAAATTAAAATACCCCATGCATATAAAATAAACCAAGGGAAAACAGACTCATAATTTAACATCCATCTAACAACATATTTGAAAAACATGAATGCAACCCTTCATGCAATAAAACAAAACATCTGAATACAAATATTACACAACATAATTAACATAATAAACATAACAACAAACTTATTTGTTTATAAAATAACTATATAGCTACGTATGAAGGACATTCATCCTATCCATAGGCTTGTTGTTCAATGTCTCTCAACAACAAGCCACCCCCGAGATGAGGCTATGATTCCACAAGGAGGTCTAGCCCTCTTGGTTTTCCACTCTCCATGATAAAAAAACCCAAAACCTAGGTTCCACTCTAACAACAATTCGAATCCACCAACTCTCTTCCCCTCAACCTGCTCAACCCAAGGAATGGGATCCCTCCTTCTCTTCCATGCAGTCCCTCAAGCCTTCCCACTTCCCTTTAGGGATATATTGCACCCAATTGGATAAGAATCTCACAACTCGGGATTCTAGGAACTCTTAGCTACTCCAGAAGTGCTCACAACAACCTTCAAAAGGTTCTTGAGAAATTTCCTCCACAAGAAAAATCTCCATAGGCACACATCCCATTTTTATAGGAACACATGCCAAAATTTCAGCGTAAACACAACCCAATAATTGTTTCCTTTAAGCACAACATGGCTTATGTTCTTTCCTGACACTCAACACCCCTCTTGTTGCCCCAAAAACCAACCTCTCCCAAAAAATTTCTACCATACCCCTACCAATTGTTCTTCTTCTCCCTTGCTTTCTTGGCTCTAACTCTTTTCCAAAATGATTGCTTGACTCTCACACTTCTCTCATGAACTCTATGAGGTGATCTCTCACACCAATCCTCTTACATGAATTCAATGATTGAGTGTTGAATAAGTCAAAGGGATGAATGGCTAAATGACAAAATGATTAATGAAGATGGATTAATACTCAAGGCACATGGAAACCCCTCAAAACCCCCATTGAGCCCTCTCTCTTGTGGAATCATATCCCACGCATCGTTACCGCCCATCTCGTATCATAGCCAAAGATTATTATTATTATTAATTATTCCAATGTACATTTTACGTAGCTCAGCCCTCGGCCATATAAATTAGTACAAACTCTTTGGGTGAAACATATTAAATCACTAGCCTAAATCAAATTTACATAATTACATTATAATTTGTGGGGATTTAAAATGAGGGATGTTACATCCCCTCCCCCTTATTTTTGCATTGTCCTTAGTGCACAACACAATACATGTGTACATACATATCACAATGATAGGCTCTCTAGCCTTTAATCAACATATATTCTTGCCATTCTAATATCACATAGTAATTCCAGCCCAAGCATATATACATAGGCACTCTGACCCAAAAAAAAATCATAGATACATAGGCAACTCGACCCAAAAATAAGACCATAGATACATAGGAAATTCAACCCCAAAATCCATACATAAGGATTTTACAATTCATAATTCTTGTAGCAGTTTCGACTGACAATGTCTCTTTCCACCTAGTCTACATAAACCAAGGAAGTGTACCCCTTTCTTTACTCTATATTCCTTCGAAATTTACCACTCCCCTCTAGGATCCAATGTAAAACCAACCAAGAAGTATTGAAGATGAAGCTCTAGGAATCCCGACTACAACCACTTTCATAATTTGTTGATTTCCACAACAATTCCAACCAACATGCTCGCATTCCCTTCAACCTATGCAACCCAAGGAAGTGTACCCCCTTCTCTACACTGTAGTCCCTCAGGTTGTACCTCTTCCCTCCAGGGATCCAACACAAGGTTGGGAAAGAAATCTCATAGCTATGGCTTTAGGAACTCTACCTGTGATAATGGAATCTCCAAACCTTCAAATAGTTGCAGGTGTACCTCTTGCTTTGCATATTCAACTCCACTTTTCTTTATTCAAGCTGCAACAAGTCCACTGGATGTTACTTGTTCCATGCGTTTGTTCCCAAGCTCTGCTTCCCTTTGATTCTCTTCTTTCTCTGCACTCATTTATGGTTCTATTCTTCAATTGTTCCTATATAGCCATCATGAAAACATACATGTTATAACCCTTATCATATAACAATTATCTTATTCATAGGAGTTCTCAACTCCAAAATATAAACATGTATTAAAATAAGTTTGCAATCATGATCTAATACTTATTTGTATGGCTATCATGTTCTTCACAAATACGTCATAGGAAAAAAATTGACTCACTATTCTTTCTTGACACACCCTCATGATTCCAACCACCATGCCATATGCATTATTAAGTTGCCTCTTCCTTTCTATACTCACCCTCCAGGTTCAAGCATCCCCTTCGTTGCTACACAGTTCCTTGGGCGATCCATCTTGCCAATGATTTCACATACAAGGAGAGCACCAACTCATTCACACACATCCACTATCAATCTACACCTTGTGGAAATCATAGGGTTCCAATGTTCTAATAGTATCCTTCTTCCTGAGATTTCCAATTTCAATAACCATCATCTATGCTATATCACACACATACATTCATCATGAGATATCATCATAGCAATTTCAATTCATATCTATTTCATATAGGAAAACTAAATTTCCCAAGCATGAAATTCCCTTCTCATAATGTTTTTCTCTTGCAACAACATACATCGATCTTCCTTATGGGATTACACCATTGGCATACTTGAAAACATTCTTCCCACAATTTTCTCAAATTTCATTCAACCAAACAATCATGATTATAATCATGAGTATGGAAATGGTGTAATACCATAAGGAATATCGATGTATGTTACCTCAATTCCTTCAACATTTATGCATCATAAGCAACCCAAATCGATGTAATCCCATAAGGAAGATCGATGAAATTTAACTGAAGGAAATCTTACCTCAATTCCTTCAACATTTATGCATCATAAGCAACCCAAATGCATACCTGGATGTTTGTTATTAAATTACTTGATGCTACCTAATCAACTGATATTTTTGTAGAAGATCACAAGTTCCATTCACCAACCTCTTGATCAACATTTCCACCATCCTCTGTCTTCATATGGATGGATTTCATATACAACAAAAACATCATGAACATCATTTCCAGTCATGCTATAAAAAATTTTCATAGATACACAATTCATCATTAGTCTTGTTCAATTATCAAGACATCATTATTTCACATATAACAACATACCACTCTCGGTCTACAAGCATGCCACAAACATGTTCATGCATGCCCACATGCACAAATGCATGTCACTATTCATTAAGTATTCAATCTCATCATACCTACTTCATGCACAAACATTCTAGCTTTATTGTATGAATCATGCATCGCTTCCATTATGTACTCTAGTTCATATATGTTTTAGCTTCTTGTTCTCCATGTAGTTGTCCTTGAATCCTTCCACATCCCTACAACCTCGTGTATTATCTTTTTTCTCATATGTGCACCACAAATCCTTAATTTGAACATTTTCTAGCCAAGTCCCACTTGGCCATTATGCATTTCCAACCAATATTCCCTATTATCCACTGCCTCCACTTACGCAATCATGTTCCAACCTTACATTGCTAGAACCTTCTAGGACCTTGGGATGATGTCCTCTATATCATACCATCATATAACACTACAATATTTTCCAACTAGCTTAACCCTTAACATTATGGCATCCATTGCCATTATTTCTATATTTCCATTGGCTTTGCTCAATTTTGATTACTTTCCTGTACTTTAGTTAGTAATCTCTTGCAAATCCCTATTTGTCTGCTCAAGACTTAATTGATTCCAATGGAATGTTGTATTTTCCATTTTCACTTAAAAGTGAATTGAACCTTAATTATTCCATCCCATGACTCACTCACCATCTATGAGTTCCTTACTTTTATTTTGTGGCAAGCTCTCCATCCATCATTGCATTTCTATCTTCATGGCTATGAAGTCTTACCTTGCCTTTCTATTCCCGTTGATGACATTCTTCATCTAATGGATTCATGTTTCATGTGAGAATTTCAATTGATTCTCCTTTGCAATCCATTCAGACCATGTAGTAGCTGAATACTAATTTGGCTATGCTCTTCTTGAGCCCTTTATCCACTTTTCATTACCGGGCTATTGCACTTCCAAATGTGCCTCCACACCATGGTTGGCTATAGTACACAAGGATTTCTATCCCTCTTGGTTGTCCACTCTCCATGATAAATATTCCAAAACCTAGGTTCCACTCCAACAATAGTTTGAATCCACCAACTCTCTTCCCATCAACCCCCACAACCCAAGAAATGGGATCCCCCCTTCTCTTCCATGGAGTCCCTCGAGCCTTGCCACTTTCCTCTAGGGATCTAGTGCACTCGGTTGGCTAGGAATCTCACAACTATGGACTGTAGGAACTCTCAATTGCTCCAAGAGTGCTCCAACATCCTTCACAGGGCTCTTGAGCCATTTCCTTGACAGGAAAATTCTTCACATGCACACATCCTGTTTTTATAAGAAGAGAAGCTAGAATTCCAGTGTAAAAAAAAACTAATAATGGTTTCCTTCAAGCACATAATGGTTGGCACTCTTTCCCAACACTTAACTCCCCTCTTGCCGCCCCAAAAACCAACCTCTCCCAAAAATTGTCTACCATACCCCTACCAATTTTTGTTCTTCTCCCTTCCATTCTTGTCTTTCACTCTTCCCCAAAAGGATTGCTTGACTCTCACACTTCTCCCACGCTCTCAATAACTCTATGAGGTTATCTCACACACTAATCCTCTTACATGAATTCAATGATTGAGTGCTGAATAATTCAAAGGGATAAATGGATAAATGAAAAATTGATTAATGAAGATGGCTTAAGACTCAAGGAACATGGAAACCGCTCAAAACCCCCATTGATACCCCTCTCTTGTGAAATCATATCCCACCATCATTACTATCCCTCTCGTATTGCATCCAACAATTATTATTTTTATTAATTATTCCAATGTACATTTTACATAGCTCAACCCTCGACCATATGAATTAGTACATGATCTCTGCCCCAAACATATCGACTCACCAACCTAAATCACATTAACATAGTTACATTATAATTTTCATGTATTTAAAAATAGGGATTTTATAGATGTTCCAAGGTTCCCTCAACTAAGGGGGGCAACTTCACGATTTTCCCAAGTACCCTGAAAAAAATTGTGCCTAAATTTGACCCTAACTAATCGTGTGCTCTAAAGGACCACATAAAAAATTTCAATTTGGTGTGTGTTTAATGAATGTAGAACATGAGGATGTGGTCCATGGGTTGTTCCTGTATACATTTGAAAACAAGGAATCCACTTGGTACTGTAGTCAACCTATATATTCAATCACAAGTTGGGATGACATTGAAAATGAATTTATTAACAAGTTTGGTGAAGAAAAAATTCCAGCTACTTTGTTAAAAGAATTAATTGCCATTAAAATGGAGAAGAAAGAATGAATTAAAGATTTAAATCAAATCTTCACCAAAATTCTTAATAAATTATGTGCTAACGACCAACCAACCGAGGGGGTAGTCGTTTAATATTACACATCTGTTATGAATGCATATATTGCCATGTTTTTCAAAACAACTGATAAAAAAAATTGGCAGAAAATTTTAAGGAAACCAAGAAGGTGGAGAAATAAATGCTCACTTTGGTGGAAATCCAAGAGGGGAAGATAACAAAGCTATGGTGGTAAATACCAAACCTTTTTTACTAACTAAACTTGTAGAGAAGAAACCCATCAATTTGGAAAGTGTACTTAAAATGGTTAAAAATTTATCCTATGAAGTAGTTGATATCAAGAATAATTCTAGTGAAGGAACATTTAATCCAAGAACATTTAATCATTTTCAAAAAAGATCCAATACCCCACAAAATTCCCCAAAACCATCTAATTTAAACCGAAATTTGGAGGAGGTGGGAATGGACAACTTTTGCACCTTCCATCAGGCTAACCACTCTGGGAAAACATGTCCTTAGTGGAACAATTTGATTACCTTAGTTATAAATAAACTTCGTGTTCAACAGTCACTATCAGATAAAACTTCTCAAGAAGATGAATCTAAGGAAACTATATAGGAAGGGGAAATAACAAGTGAAGCAACCATGTTCCTTTGGAACTAGGAAATTGATCTTGAGGAGGATGCAGTAGGAGAAGTGTCAGTGGGAGAATTATGGACTTCTTAGTATACTCCTAAATATTATAATTTAAGGAGTAAAGTGTATGTATCCACTTTTAATCTTCCTTCTAAAATCAACAAAGTAGCTATAAAATTTACACCCCCTTATCAAGCTTATAATAACATGACTCCATATCAACTCAAGAATCCCGCCAAGGTTATTGAAATGAATAAATCCATAGTGGAAAACTCAACCATGTGAACTGCATAGTACAATGTCATAGAAGAGATGAAAAAGACTAAAGCCATTCTGTCCATATATGAGATCTGTAGTCTTCCTCAGTAGAGAGATTTATTCCTGAAAACCTTCAAGTCTCTCTCTAATTCACAACAAAAAATTACAACCACACATGATAGTAAACAAAATCCTACTAAAAATAGACAAAAAATGAAGATAAAGAGGGGGTTAAAGAAACACATAAAGATGCTATAAATGCAACCAACATAGGTACATATTTGAAATCACAAATGCCCCCATTTATCTTAGCTTTTGAAATCTACAATTATAATTATGTCCACAATTGTTTAGTAGAGTCAAGAGAGGCATCCAATATGATGCCATATTCTGTGTCAAAAGATTAATATTGTTCCTTCCAAGTGTACTACTTGAATCATTCAGTTGGATAGGTCCGATGTGACAGTTATGGGCATGTTTAAAGATGTCAAGATTATATTAGTCTCAAACCCTAGAGTCTGTCAAATTATTGACATCATTGTTGTTGATATTCCTAAAGTTGACAGTTTGTTGTTGAGTAGAAATCGGTCACAAAATCTGTGGGGTTATTTCACTATTGACTGGTCACACATGTGGTTTCCTTATAAAGTAGAAATGAGTTGAATCAAGGTGGATAGAGAGGCTCACATGAAACACATTTTTACGGAGTTGGAAGGCCATAATCAACCTATCAATTTTTCACACTCAATCTTAAACAATTTCTTGTTGGAAATTGACTTTGGGTGTTATGCAACACAACAATCACCTCTTGAAACATAAACACAATTCAAACTCCTTCACTACACAAAAACTGATGATAATAATTGTACAATACTAAATTTAGCTAGTAATAGTTCTTCTGACTTAGATGTAACTTAGATACTAACATTTGGACTCTATTTTTTGATGGCTCTAGATCATAGGAAAGATCTAATGTAGGCTATATTCTTATCGAACCACACAAGAAAATGAATATGATTTCCTATCGATTAGAGTTTGAGTGCACCAATAAAACAGTTGAATATGATGCCTTTGTTCAAGGTTTGAGAAATGATATCGATCTAAAGGTAAAATGCCTAAAGGTTTTTGGTGAGTCTGAAATTATTGTCGGAGAGGTAAAAAACACCATACGATATATGTCTCCCGATATAAAAATATGTCAATCATAGATTTGGAAGATAATTAATAATTTTGATGCACTTAATATCACTTCTATACCTTGATTGAAAAATGCAGTTGTTGATGTGTTAGCTAACACTACTTCAAGATTTTCTCTTTTCAATGATGAATTTTCAAACCCTCAGTCCCACACAATGTAACCAACTAGAAGGTATTTTATGATGATGGATAGATTATTGAATTCCTCACTGATGCATGGACATTTAAGGATACTATTGTAGATTATGAGGAACATGAAAAATTACGCAGCACGCGCTCGCAAGCACGCCCGCTCACAGGATCTTCTCTTCTTTACTGGCTCGAAGAACTCTAAGGATCTTCTATTTCCCTATCGGGAAATTTGCACCCACAACAATCCTCGTGGGATCTCCCCTTCTTTACAAATCGGGAGATCGAACTTCGCGGTATCGTGAGGTCAATGGTCGAGCGTTGGTTCCACGAATCCACGAAACCCGATATAAGTCAACGCTGACCCTTTCCTTTACCCTGTCGGAACTTCTCCTATCGCGATTTTGGCACTCGCGATGTCGAGCAACTCGGTTCTCCGACTCCCAAGTCCCGATACGCCGAAACTCCGACACACGCACGAGGTTGACCTTTCAACGTCCCATCACCTCTATTGGGATTTCGGACTTCGCGGGATCGCGAATCCTGATACAATTGTTTCGAGACTTCTCGCTGCGAAACCCTGAAGTGGTGTGCCACCTGTCCCCTTCACCGACTCCTGTGGCCCCACACTGTTCTAGTAGCCATCGGGATATCGCGTATCGCGATATCGCGATTCCTAGTTCCAAATTTACGGGCTTCAACCTACAAAACCACGATGCGCGAATCCACGCACAAATCTGACAGGCTTTGTGACTCGGATCAACGGCTCTGTCCCTCCTGAGATTTTAGCCTTTTGATACCTTCGTTATAACTTCCCTGCTCCTCTGTGAGATCTAACGACCCACGGGATGTCGCGAATTCTCCTCGGAGAATACTGACCGTCTATCTTTCCCGATGAATTATGCGAAATGAACCAAGTACTCCTCCACGAAGACTTGTCCACCTGCGCACTACTTGCGACGCTTGTTTAAACACTTCACGGCACAAACTCCTTGTGCTTCTCTTGGCGATTACTCGCAGGTTCTATACTCCTGAGATTTACCAACCCTGAATCCTTCAGAGAAACTTGCGCGCACTCCTTGTGGTAGACATTCAACCACTCCCAAGTGTTGAATTTCCTTCGACGCTACGCACACCTACAGCAACAGTCTCTCGACAGTTCACTTAGGTTCGCAACCCTGAAGTTTCACCTAGCCTGCGCACTCCTTGCATGGCTCTTGTGCTCAACTACACTCCTGAGATGAATGAGAACAAAAGAAACCCTATCTGAACCCTTTGTCAACGCACTCCTTGCGGACACTTCAATTGAACTCCTTGCAGTAATCCTCTGGCTCAAATAGAGAAACAATTGAAACTCATTCCTACTTCCTCCTAGACTTCAACTCAAACATGAAATCATATACAAAACATATTAAAGAAAATGCAAAATAGGAAGCAAACATTCATGAGCATATCATTCAACATCAATACACAGAGAACAAACACAAACCATGAATTTGAACCAATCCTTTCTATTAATTCAAATGTCTGTACATGGGTGTTCTTACACATCTCTCTGCATGCTCTTTCTCAAATTCTTCTTCAATTCAATAATGTTACAATACACAATGAGGGTGTCTATATCCCGTTTCCCTCTTGTGCTCTACAATTGTCTAATCTAGAATTAAATTCTATCTACCTGCATTAACTACTTCAAATGTCATCTACCTACTAAGGATGAGAGCTAAAGGCTCATGGTCCGATTACAATATACAAGTGCGCCTCATCTTAATGGCTCATTTAAGATCGCACAACAATTTCCAAGGTGATTTTCAAAATTTGTGCTGGCTCGTCCAGTTGTCCTTCACTTCCGCGCTGGCTCGCTTGATGTGGGAGATGCTCCTGCATCAAAAAAGATTTTCAAATATGTAGGGATGGCATGGACAAACTCAAATGTAACTCAATTCCCAAAGGAGTTTTGACTCTCGGAAATATGGTCGAAATATAGACAAGGTTTCAGAAAACAGTAAATGTGAATATGGATAGCTCTTTTATGAGCCATGAGTTAGTCAATTTGGGCATTGAAGATAACCCCAAACACATCAATTTGGGGACCTTCTATTTAGAAGCAAAAAAGTGGGCATAAATCGAACTGTTTAGGTAGTGTAAGGATGTCTTTATGTGGAATTATGATAGAAATATCATACAAGATGTCATCCCACACGAATTCCATCCAACTCTTGAGACACTTATACATAAAGAGATAAATAATCTATTAGATTTCAATATCATCTTCAAAGTCCACCACTCTGCTTGGGTAGAAAGTTTTGTACATATCAGGAAGAAGTATGGGGAGATCAAACTATGCGTGGATTTTTGAAATCTTAATCAAGCATCTAAAAAATATAACTACCTTGTTCCTTCAATAGAACATATCTTATAGCTCATCTCCGGTGCTGAAATGATCTTGTTATTAGATGGGTTTTATGGCTACAACCAAGTGTCGGTAGACAATCTGACCTATTTAAGACCCCCTTTTGCATGAAGTGGAGACATATGTAATGGGATTTTTAATTAACTTTCTAATTTCTCAGCAAGACAACTAAAAATATTGTGCATTTAATTATCAATCCGAGGCTTGTATGGAAATTGCAAGTTACCGTGAACTATATATGCAGGATACATTATACTCTTCCATCGGTTTTATATGTAGTTGTAGTATCAATGATTACCTTTTCAGGCTAAGTATATACAATTCACAAGATCTGGAAAGGTTTAATTATAAGAACTCATTACACAAGCTACAAATATCAAGAGTATTGGTCAACTGTCTCTCGAAGCAACCCAAGCTCTATGCACAAATTCTAGCTAATTGTAGGAATTTAAATGTCACACTTGCACACTTGTATGAAATAAAGTTCACACATGCTAAAAGGAAACAAATTGGATGGAAAGTAAAACACATCAGTTGTAGGTATCAATAGTATGACTCAACTATCTCTTGAAGAAATCCCAACTATCCTAAATTACATAAGCCACATGTATAAGGAATATGACTCAACTGTTTCCCAAAGAAACCCCATATGTGTAACCCACACAAGCTACAAGTATCAAGAATATGACTCAACTATTTCCCGAAGAAACCCCAACTATGTGCAGTAAGACTAATTTCAAAATTGAAATAGAACACTTTGCAAAAAGGAAATATCACACTTGCAAGAATTGAAAATCACTCTGACAGGAAAGGGGATTCTAACTAATTGCAGGAAATAAAAATAATCTAATTTAATACTTGCCAAAAGTATACTCGTCGTTACTCCGAACAACAATTATAATCATTATGTTAAGCACATAACTAAATAAAATCAATTGCATGAATGAATAGATAAGTATAATCCCTCCTAAATAATTAACAACATAGATGAATTGAATAACACGACAAATAATTGACAAGTTGCAAAATTAAATCACACAACGTAAAATTAAGGAAAACTATCTAAGCTACAAAACACTCTATAATATTGAAGTGGGCCCTACCTCCATAGAACAGAGTGCTGATATTAATCTATATCAACACTCATGACATTACAATTAATTAAATAAATCAACACTCATATCATTACAATTAATTAAATGAATCAATCGACAACATAATAAATTATACAAATGAATTAATCATGAATTAGAAATGAGAATTTGGAAAACTTATTCCATTAAAAATTTGACATGTTCTCTAAGAGTCTTCCCCCCTTTTGTAGAGGTGAATGGCTCTTTTTATACATAAAATTCATACAAAGGAATTGTTGCAACAACAAAATATTTGAATGGGAAAATTACTCAATCAATTCTTGTTTAAGAAAAATTGGTTGTGGCCTGTTAGCTTGCTGACAAAGGAGGAATGTGGATTTGTGGCCAAATCTCTACTAATGAAGTGTAGGCTCCATTTGGCAAGTTTAGAAGGTGGCCACAACAATAAGTATGGGAAAATTTCCTTCAAATAACCACCCATATTGTCCACCTTGTGCATTTTCGAGGGAGACTGCTCATGAGTCAACAAATTGAGCATGTTCTACACAAAACCCATGTTATGAAATTTTCTAATTCATCCCCATTGCTCCATAATATTCGTATGAAAATAATTGTTTGATTTGGACACCTTTAGTTTTGGGTGTAGCATTAATTTTGAGTTGCAGCTTCGCAAAAATATTTGGAACAATATTTTTCATCATTTATTAGTTGGTGTTGTGAAAATAGGCATTCAGTGATAGATTTGCACTGGGGGTGTTGCAACAATGTGAAGGTGTTGTAGCAACATGAGCCAGAGGTGTTGCAAAAATTGAATCATGGTGTTGCAATAGTTGTAGCGGTGCTTGTAGCCTGCATTGCACCAAGTCTCACATGTCTCTTCATTAAAAATATCAAGTAGCCACTTCATGGATTTTCGGTTATAGCAGTAACAATAGTGACAATTGGATCTTCAACAATCTACAAACAAAGATAAATGAAAAATACATTATTTCTCTAATATTTAACCATAATTCACATAAAATACTAAGGAAATGTAATGGAGACACATTAAGTCTAAATCCCACGCAACACTGGATTGATATAAAGTCTAGGTAAGAAGAAAGGGGTTAAGAGTAGGGAAAAGATGGTATAAAAAGATGCCATTTCTGGAGACCATCAATATGCATATCTAAGAATTCCATTTGAACTAATAAATGTAGGTGCAATGTTCCAATGTATAATGGATATAACCTTTAGAGGGTTGATTAGTCAAAGTGTTGTGGTCTATCTTGATGATGTTACAATTTATTCTAAGAAGAGGTTAGAGCACTTACACTACCAGAAATGGATGTTCAAAGATGTTGAAAGTATGGTATTTCTCTAAAACCAAAGAAGATAATCTTTGTTGTTTCATAGTGGAAATTACTTGGACACATCATATTGAAGGATGTGATATCAGTTGATCAAGAAAAATCTAGGGCCATCATGTAGATTATCATGCCAAATAGCAAGAAGTCTATGCAATATTTCTTCAAGAAGATAAATTTCATACACAAGTTTGTAGTTGACTTTGTTGATATTGTCAAACCTATGCAAGAGATGATAAAGAAGGAATCTCAATTCAAATGGATCTCTATTGAGAAAGAGGCTTTCAACAAAGTCAAAGCTGCCATAGATGCAACGCCAATATTACACAACCCATACTTCACCAAAGATTTCTTGCTTTATAGATTCACATCTAATAATTCTCTTGTAGTAGTGCTTACACAAAAGGATGAGCAAGGGAATGAGTGCTTGATTTCATTCAGAAGAATTGGTCTAGAAGGGAAAAAACTAAACTACCAAATAATTTGTATACAAATGTTTGTTTTTTGTAAATTCGTTAAATAGTTTAGGTCCTATATTTTGAAAAACCACATAAAGGTAATAATATTCCACCTAGCTGTGAGGTAACCGTTTGTAGAGAAATAACACAGGGAATGAAAAGGAAAATAGATGACATCAATCTAGAAATATGATCTAGATTTCAAACCTACCACCATAGTCAAAGATAAAGTTCTATGTAGGCTAGAAACATAAGCATTAGACCCAACTAATTCATTAGAAGAAAGCTAGGAAAAAGAGATATCACTCTATGATGGGTATTCTATATGTACTAAAAACACACTAAAAACCCTCAATTAAATTGTCAACCCGGGGTAAGTAAACTTAGAGTTGTAGAAAAATATATGCCAAAGGTAGAAGGGTTGGTAGGAGTATAGTCTAACTAAGGAAGGTAGCTATATAAGGCTAATCTACTCAAGCAAAAATATCTAATGAGCAAATCCTACTAAGCAACTTGAAACTAGGGAACCTAAGTACTTTTGGGCCAAGGATCGATGGATAGTTCCTAAGAAAGCAAGTAAAACCCTATGTAAAGAAAACTAGTTCAACAATAAGCAATACACAAACTACCTTAAGCATAACAATAAGCAAATGATAAAAGAAAACTTGTTTAACTTGACAACCTATATTCAATGAGTAACTACCCTATGAAAGCAAATAAATAAACAAGCAAGCAAAGACACCTAACTAACCTACTAAAGAAAGTAAACAAGTAAGAAAAGACAACTATCTAACCTACTAAAGCAAGTAAACAAGTAAGAAAAGACAACTATATAACCTACTAAAGCAATAGACAAATAAGCAAAGACAACTAACTAACCTACTAAAGCAAATAGACAAGTAAGCAAAAACAACTAACTACTGCAAGCAATCAAATTAAAACTTCTCATTGAACAACTATCTAGCCTAAGAGGCAAGTGGACTAAATGCTCAATGAAAAACTATTTCTAATGCATGAAAGGAAATCTAAGAGGCAACTGGACTAAATGTTCAATGAAAAACTATTTCTAATGCATGAAAGGAAATCTATTTTATTGAAAGCAAGAAGAACTACCAACTAATGATTAATCTATAATAAGAAAACTACTATATAATCTATCAAAGAAAATTCTATCTATCCTACAACAACAATAAAACTTTATTCTAATCTATGCAAGAAAGAAACTATATCTATGAAAGCAGGAAAATTGTCTCTTCTAATCTACGAAAGCAAGAAACTATCTTTAATCTACGAAAACAGGAAAACTATCTTTTAACCTATGACAATTCAAATATAATGTTGGTGGTTGTGTGAATGTCTTCAGTGTCAGATGATATCTCGATGGCACTTGACAACAAAGGACAATTCCAGTGGTATAAGCTCAACACTAATCTCAATGGAAAAGTGAAAGGTATGGATTAAACAATCCAATGAGAGTTTAGCCATGACAAAACAATGTTAAATACCCTGCATATTCATGTATAAACCATGAACAACATAACGAGATCATCATTATACTTCTACACTATGTGAGCAAAACTAGATTCAACCATTAACTAAGAAATATAACTGCAATTTAATTCTAGAAAAGGAAATTACATTAATGAAACTACACTACATCTATTCTGACAATTCAAACTGCAATAAAAAAAATGCTTAAAAACATAAATTAAAAGTAAACTAACAATTATATTAACCAACAACTAGCTAGGCCAATTCTACATAAAAATGAAATAAGCAAGCTATGATTAAAAACTGAAATTAACTCTATCCATCCATCAAATCCTTATTGAAGAGAACCCAAATAAAAACTTTGTTCTAGTCTAATTAAAACTCTATTTTAAACTTGATTCTAAAATTATAAATGAAAACGTAATCTAATATCTAACTACACATGGGGTTAGTCTAGGGATCTACAGATCCGTTCCTAACTACAAGATTAATGCATGCTAACACAATTCATCATACTAACCTGCAAAAGAGAGTCAAAACAATTAAATTATAACAACAAACTAATTAATGTTATAAAAATGCATGTACGGGAAATAAAGAGAGACAACTAAACTATAAAAATGCATAAATAAACTAAAGAAGAGTTACCAAACTGCTGGTGGGCCCCCCAACAAGTCGTGGTCACTCCCTAAAATCACACCACGAGCTCAGGAAAATGAATTCACCATTAAAGCGCAGAAACACAGTTTTATACAATTCAGGCAATTTAAAAATGCAAAAATAGAGCCAAAATCGTTTTTAGCTCTAATACACGACTTCTTCTACTGCTTAACAATTATCTGACCACCACGACGGTATTTATAATGTTTATAGACCAAGTGGTCGATCACAGGAGGTTCGAACCACTTCTAAAATTGGCAAATTTCATGAATGGTGCCCTAACTACCGAAACAGAGCGAGCCAATAATCACCCACCATAACAACTCAAAATTGAGTTGTCAAGAATTCAATAGCTGGAGGGGATAAAGATGAACAAAACCCATGTTCCCGATTCGCCCATCACTGGCCACCAATACCATAACCGCCAAGTCGCCCTCCGCTTTTGTGCAATACATAGTGCTGGAAGGAGTGCCAGATCGGGTACCAGAACGCGTGCTGGAATGAGTGTCGGACTAAGTGCCGGAAGCAGAAACGTAGTGCATTTTCGCCCTGTAACATAAAAAATGTGAATCAGATCCTTGGAAGCGTGAAAACATGATAAATTATGCTCGATACAATCATTAAACATGAATCATACGTACCTTATGTTGATCATACCGTTTTATCATAAAATTCTTCAAAAATCTCCTTCAAAATATGAAAAACACATATGTACATGTGGCAAAAGTGCATAATAACCGTCATAAAAGTGATCATATCTCAGGCCCAACATTACCCTCACACCTAAGATTTTGCAGGTTCCACTACAAACAAAAAGAAATTGCCCTTCATGACTAAACTTGCAAAGGAGGGGGTGGATTAGCTTTAGAATCTTCTCCGTCTTGCCCTGGGGATTTTGACTTATGCCTCTTGTTATGTTTCAATTGCATCCAGAGACTATTATTGGTGACGGTCATATCATCAACCAAACGTTGTAGAGAATTCATCTTGGCTTGTAGGACAATGTTATCATGGCGTAAATGACAACTTAGTGTTTCATGTTCTCTAAGTTTGGACTGGAGGGTTTGGAGTTTTTGGAGGCTTCTGATGACATGTGAGGAATAATTGAGATGTATATTATACCCTTGATCCTCAAAACAACAATTTTACCTCTTCAAAATTAGTTCCAAAAGTGACTTCCCATAAGCGCAACAATTCTGGCATGGCGAACTTGTGAAAAATAGGTATCAAAGTGACACCTGTAACTACAAGATAGTAACTCCTGTGTAAAAATTGAGAGAGTTTTTTGTTTTTGAATATTTCCTTGACAAAAACCTCTCTTGGTTTTCAAAAATTCACTTTTAGTTGTTAGGAAAACATGCCAAGAAAACATGACTAAAACAAGAAAAACAAAGTGTTTTATTTTCTGAAAAACTAGGCCTTTAAGAGAATTGAATATATCCAAAAAAATAACGTATATTTATAAACTAAGAGAGTTTATTGTGTTTTAATATGTCCTTGATAAAAACCTCTCTTGGTTTTCAAAAATTCGCTTCCAGTTGTTAGGAAAACATGAAAAGAAAATATGACTAAAACAAGAAAAACAAAGTGTTTTATTTTTTGAAAGCATAGGCCTCTAAGATGATAGAATATATCCCAAACCATAAAATATATTCAAAAAATGAGAGAGGTTATTGTGTTTTGGTATTTTATGAACAAAAACATCCTCCATTTTTCAAAATTACTTTCCCATTTGTTCAGAATCCCAACTTAAAGTTGGTTACTCAAAACTTGCAGAAGCGCAATGTGCTCTTAGCAAAAGCGCAATGTGGTCTTTTATAAGGATTTTGGATGCCTTCCCAGA
Organism: Picea glauca; assembly: GCA_000966675.3. NCBI lineage: Eukaryota > Viridiplantae > Streptophyta > Pinopsida > Pinales > Pinaceae > Picea > Picea glauca. The sequence goes on along the minus strand of JZKD02S1793841.1, from coordinate 488,632 downwards.
GGATTTTTGGGATTAAAGTGGTATGAGGGGAAATTTTATGATTCCGGCTACACAATAGAACCAACAAGAATTGCAAATGCCTTCTCCAAACCTCTAAAAAATTGACTTCGAGTCAAGCTGTCCAAATGTGCAGAAACCCTCCTATAGTGACTGTATTTGGGGAATTTATCTCAAATTATAACACCTGTGCATAAACTGAAGTGGGTTTTTGTTTCTTGATATATTATTGACAAAAACCTCTTTCATTTTTGTCAAATTAATCCTCCTTAATTCATAAACCAATTTTGAAGTAGATCTTTGACAAAGACAATTATCTAAAAAATTATGACAAGGAATGATGATATGACCATGATGAAAATTTATAACCTTGGATGAGTGGAGGGAGTAGTATTGAAACCTAGACACACCAATGACAATTTTACAACCAAGATATGTCAAATTGTATTTGAGAATTTTATCTTGAAAATATAACAATTTGACCTAATAATCCTATCAATCAGATGAAAGACTAAATTTGATCACTGGTGACTGACAGAACTGACAAATGCTAACGAAAGGCTTGGTTTGTACTGGTAGGCATGGTGAATAGGAGAATTTTGATTTCCTTTCATCGATCTGTAACAATTATGTTAAATTTGTAGTAGCTGCAAGAGCCATTCTCCGGGAGGATGGCAAAGACCCTAGCCGAGATCTAGGGCCCCCAGTGCACTCCTGGGGTACTTGTTCTAGGAACAAAACAATCAGTGCCATGGAAAAAGACCCTTGTTAGGCCCCCCAGTATATGACTGGGGTTCTTGGTCTGGGACCAAGCAGTAAAGACCCCTGAGAGGGCCCCCAGTATATGACTGGGGTTCTTGCTCTGAGACCAAGCAATTAAAGTCCCTAGATATGTATAGGGTCCCTGGACATGGTCCAGGGTACCCATGCTTGGGGCATGGGTTGATACTTGGTCTTGTACCTTGGTGGATAAGACCCCAGAAATGTTCTGGGGCAACTTGATCCTTGATCAGGTACTTTGTTGGTGTATGACCCTCCTTGAAGGTGGGCATGACCACATGAGGGATGTATCCCATATGCAATGATGATAAAGTTAATAAGGTCACCTTGAAAATGAATGGATAAGTATTGCCACCAAGCAACCCCACCTAAACCCCCTTTACCCTTGCTTGTGTTTTTTTGGTTTTATTTATTTATTTTGTCTTAAGGGTTAAAGTAAATTATTAATTAAAATGTTTTAATTATAACATGTTTAAATTAATTAATTTAAACATGTTATTTTTAATAGTTATTTTAATTATTACTACCCTCATTGTACCCTAGCCTAAAATTATAAATAGAGGACTACCCCCCCCCTACCTCTCACACATTTTTTATTATGCTCTTGTGCTATCCTCCAAAGGTGAGCGGATCTCTCCTTCTTTTGCTGCGCCCCCCTTGTGCAACTGTTGTTTGAGGATTTTATGTGGTGGCTTGGTCTTGAGGCTATTTTCTATGGTGGCTTAGCCTTGAGGCTCTTTGTTGTGGTAGATCAGCCCCTTTGTGGCTATTTGTTGTGGTGACTCATCCCCCTTGTAGCTACTTGATCCGCCAGATCTTTTAATGACTATGGTTGAGTTTAATTTTGCATTCATTAATTAACCATTTGAGAAAACTTAGTGAAGAATGAGGAAAGAAGAGGATTTATAACAGCCATATACATATGTGCAGATCTGAAATGCAATAAAAGACAACAAACCATAACACGCAGATTGATAACGGAGTTTGGCACAACTTTGCCTACGTCTCCAGGCCTTTTCTCTGTGGGGGAGGCTTCTTTATTTTTGTTCAAAAGCTCAAAAGTACATCGCTGAAATGCCAAATGGCTACAAGAATGATCTGGTCATGTTCTTCCAGATCTCTAGAACCATGCAAAGAAAACGACACGCAAAACAGACGTCCGAAGCTCCCAGAAATGGTCCGACAGTGTCTCCTCCTCAAAAGCTTCTCTGCCTCAAAATGGCTTTGGCTTGGCTTCTCCTCAGCATTATTCTGCTCTGAATGCCCCCAAAATCTATCCCCATGGCCTCAAACAGGCCTTGGTTATATAGCTGGGAAGGTAGTTACTCATCTCCAACTTCCTCCAAGAAGTTAGGCTCCAAAACTACCCAATAACTCCCAAAAATGGATAAAAACCATTAAAAATAGGTTAATTACATTTAAAAGCCCAAAATTGGTTACAAAAACCAACTTTTAACTATATTAGGGCGCTAGCCCCCTTCCCCTAGGCGCGCACTCCCTTGAACGTGGCCATATAGAACCATGTGGCCACGTGCTAGCCCAAAGGCTAAGCGCAGACCACCCTTGCTAGCTCCTGGTCTCGTGGTGTAAAGGCATATGGCCGTGGCTTATGGTTTTAAACTCCATTGCAATCGTTCGCCAACCGTTATGGGCATACAACATATGTCACGGTCACATATATAACCATATAACCGTGGCAACACATATATAAAAACCCGCGCGCAAGTTTCAAACCTCTTCTCCTATGGTCATATGTACAATGTAATAAAACCACGGGTCGGGGCTAAGCCCCGGCCCGACCCCTTTTCCGTTTTAAACAATCAACAAACTTAAATATTGTTGAATCCATTTAACAAATAAGAACCAATGAATGGCTCGTTGGTAGGGAGGCCATTGTTAAACCTTACGCCGGTGGGGGAGGTCACCGGTTTGAATCCGGTCCAAACCATAACTTTTACACCAAAAACCGACAGCCAATTACGGGGTGCCACGTGGCAGCCCATGATTGGGCCACGTGGCACCCAATCATTTGACCAAACAATTGCCACGTGTCATAATGTGATTCACCGAAATCTGCCAAGTCACCTTGCCGCGTTAGCCCTGTCGTATGGCTCTGTCACCTGCCACATCATCTGTGCCACATCATCGTACGATCGCCACGTCATATGCTGATGTCATCCGTGCCACGTGTCACCCTTCCAGTGGTGACATGTGTCACCTCCAGATTGGTCCAGCCGTACGCCCAAAAGTCCAAATCTGCCTGACACATGTCATCACCCGAGGCTGCCACGTGTCGCCTGTACGGACCTGCCACGTGTCACATGTACGGATCTGCCACGTGTCGCCTGTATGAACTTGCCACGTCAGCGTATGGACTTGCCACGTCAGCGTCCGTACGGACTGTACGGACTGCACAGTCAGCAATTTTTTTTGCCTGTTTGACTTTTAGGACAGAATGCAATATCTTCTCTATACAGACTCCGTTTGACAAAGTAAATATACCACCAGAATCAGGAAGACGAGACGGATGCAATGGTGTTGGTTTTGTCGGATTCCGAGCACTTTCATTTTTGAGCATTTTTCAAGCCTTGTCAGGCTTTTGGATTCGATTTCGGATCACTACTTGTTGTGGTGGTTTGGCCCTAGAGACTCCTTCTCGTGGTGGCTCATTTTGAGGCCCCTTCTTGTGGTGGTTCATCTCTCCTCCTGTTTGAGTCGTGGCCTCCTTACCCCAGATTTGTTCCCTGCAGTGAACCATGGCCTTTCTAACCTCAGTTCTGCATGAACCGTGGCCTCCCTCCACCGCTCTAACTTTTAGTTTTAAGCTGTAGCTAACCTCTGCTTGTTGGGGTTTGGGTCCTTGAAGTTTTATGTGAGCATAAGGGTTTAAACACGAAAATTTTCTGTGTGTGGTTTTTCTCCTTGGTGGCAAGAAATTCTATTCTTCTCTTGGCAAGAGATCTAACCTATATGGTAGATCTATGAACTTGAATTTTTCTAAGCATATATCCTGTGATTTACATCACCTATGTGTGGCTGCTCTCCTTCAGAAATTTGAGGTATGTTTTCCAGGTAAGATCTTCTAGTCATATCTGTAAGTTATTATCTACTTTCTAAAGTTTCATTAATTAGATCTACTGTCTGAAACTTGAATCTATTTTTATTTGTATCCTTCTCTTAGCTTAGATCTATTTCAGATCTACTGTTTAGATCTATTCTTTTGGATCTATATTAGATATATTATTTAGATATGTTCATGAGTTAAATCTGCTTGAGATCCAGTGATCAATAAGTTTGCATCAAACTAGTTTTCTGTTTTGATAATCTAATGTGTTTGCTAACTAAGAATTAGATCACTGATTAAGTTTAATTCCAGTCTGTTCAGATCTGAGTTTTATTCTTCCTAAGTTCAATATCTATGGATGTATTCTAAGTGCTCTTCTAACTGAATTTTCAAAAAGACATTTTTGTTCTGCATTACTTCTCTAATTCTAACAAACAACTGTTCCTCTTTTCATAAGCTTGTAATATAGATGGCAGTAAGTGTTTAGCAGTTGTTATCGCTCTGTATTTGTCACAAAGAGTATGTAAGTATAAGTAGTCTTCTATAGCATAAACATAAAAACGCACAGGAGATTATAACACACACAATGATGTCAACATTATATAATTTAGCATACCAATACAAACAACTACTGATATAATATCCCAAGACTTTGTAAAAACACAGTATGATAGAATTTTGACAGAAATCCTACTTCCTCTTCTCATGGGTTTGCTATACAAATGGGCAATGATTATAATTTTTAGCTTAGGAAACTCCCCCCAGACCGAAGATATGGCACGACCTCGTGCCATGAATTAGCAATAGGCTTCATGGGGATTGGTTACAACCTTCCTCCCTTGGGAATACATATTCTCTAGACTCTTCAAGAAGTAAAAGGGAAGTTACAATGGCTTATTGAACTGAAAGTGAGCTAATAATCGAAATTGACAGGCTTTAAATATGGAATATCTACCCTCACATGTAATCAATCTGGTGATGACTATGAGAGGGTTGATTAGCTCCTCTTTAATCCACTCCTTGAAGTATCCCTTAGCTCCAGAGATGTTCTGAAATTCGGTTTTGAAAACCCAATTATAGCTTGCTCTTGGCAATTGGTGGTGTTTAAATCAGCAGTCTCCAACTCTCGGGAGCTTTGTGGTTGAGGAAATTGATTCCTCAGAGGCCACGAACATAGTGAATAGGAGTCGAGGCAGGATAAGAGTGTTCCATTGTTGTTGATTTTTCCACCATGCCCACTCAATCCACTTGCATAGAACATGTAATGTCAAACCTACAATGAACAACTTGTAACAAAAATGTAATGTCAAACCTACAATGAACAACCTGTAAGAAAAATAAACCAACAGAGTGGTCTGTTAAGGACATATACAACAATTTATAGCACACAGGAGTTTAGCACTTCAAAATAAAATGATTGCTGATGTAATAACCTGTATCATGAAAATAATACAAAATTTTACAAAGATTTACTTCTTGTAGGCAATTTTATCATTTGACAACTCATGAACCCCTCCTCCACACCTAATTATTGTGACACCTCACAATCAAAAGTATAGGAAACCAGTCAGTTCTCCCCATAGCCGAAGATTTACAGTTTGTAAAGTGTAAATATAAATTTCACAGATTGGTCTAACGAGACGGTTAAAACATGGCCCCACCTATAGGATAAGAGATCCTATATATAGATAAGAAGAGGTAGGCAAGAGAGTTTCAAGATAGTCTCAAAGTTAGTTCCCAATGGAAAGTTTATGGAGTTCATTAACCTTAGCTTAACCATACATATTTCATGTCATCTTTGTCTACAAGTAATGTCGTACATCAGAACAAGTTTAAATTTATTATTTATTTTTTGTCAGATTATCATCCTCGCTAGGTAGAAAGCCCCACTGCTAGCAAGCTTATTCAGTACTCCGACAAGTTTACCTAGTCATACCATAGGACGGTACCCACTGCCAACATACCTGTTTAGTATCCCGGCGGGTTAGCCTCTTACACCCTCAGAGACTGGCCCTCCATCTTTTAATATTTTAGTATAAGATTGCTTTATGTAAGAGAATGGGGGAACAAATTTGAAAACAATATTTTTTTTTTCGGACATTGGGATGGTATTTATGTTAGAGGATGACTTTCCGTTATATTCCTTAGTGATTGTCCTGATGTAAGGGGTACTTAAGTGGACGTGACCTATCTAAAGATATGACATAATCAAGCTATTTAGTGTGTAGTGGATGGTACCATTGATAAAGAACAAAAATGTATCTCTAGGCTCAACTCGCTTTCTTCTTTTGTAAGTTATTGTGATGTTTCCATGACTAACCGCTGATCAGACCTCATTGTTACTTTTTAATAAAGATACTTTACTCACTTACTCAGGTTTCTTGGGAAAACTATACGAGAGACCTCTAAGCTTGATGGTTATAGTATCACTTCCTTATATAGTGGTGAAGATTTTCAAGAGCAACTTCTTTTTAAAATGCCTTAAGAACAAGAAGATGAAAATCTTTGCAAAAACATGGCTAACTACAACAAGTCATTATTCATTTGATGCTTAGTAGACAACAAGGTTCAAGTATAGAAATGTTTCGAAGACAAAACCTTCTTTTATATTTCCTTGAAACTGTCTACTCCTGGTGAAATAAATACCTACATAAGTCTCTAGAAAAAAAACACACTCTAAAATATCAAAGACTAATGAGATCAAGTCACTGGAACATGTATCTCATAGTTATTTTATTTAAAGAAAATGTAAAATGAGGTTGCATTAGACTCTAAGCTAAACTAACAACATGCAACTTTTATTTACTATCCTACCCTACCTAAAAAGAAAGAGAAAATCTTTATTCAAGTGTAAGAACTCTTCCAATGTAACCATGTGCGGAGCAAGATAAGAAACATACTCATATCCATGTATGAAAAAGTTACCACAATGATTACCTAGATATGAAGAACCAACCAACCTACTTGTTTGGGCATCATAAGGTGTTGAAGAAGAGAATAGTATTGTGGCTTGATGACCTCTTGAAAGCAAATTTCAATGTAATCTTGATGTTCATCAACAACAATTTCTATGTTCTACTTCATCATGTTGTGCAGATCCTTTTCTTATGGATGTTTGATTTCTAAATTACATAAAGGATTTGCTGAGATGGATGTTGATAAATCCTCAATCTCAGGTCTTAATGATTTCTCTACACTAGGTGTAGTCCATAATTTGTCAGTTTCCTTCGCATTTTGGAAAGGAAAATCATTTTGTAGCTCATAGGACCTTGATTCTTCTAATATTTCTGGAGAGGTATTCAAGTTGGCTATTGTCAAGATGTGTTCTTCTTTAGAAGAAGAGATCCCAACTATTGCTAGGATTTGAGAAAGTTCCCTCAGGCTAAAAGTTGCTTCTGAGTTCATCTTGCCATTTGATAAAACTTGGTTCACACAAAGATGATGTCCACAAGGTTAGGATCTCCTAATGGTGGTAAGAAAACAAAGGTTGTATTGTTTGGTTTTGCGGAAGGCTCAAGTGGTCTTGCCTCCTGTCCCACTATTATTGGTGCTTCAATTTTTTGTTTTCTAGTGCTCCATGTCTTAGTCTCTTTAGAGACAATTTTAGCTCTTTGGGTTGAGCTAACTCCTGTTTTTTGGTATTGGTCTGCGGATTTTATGAGTGGAACGTCCCTTCCCCCAAAAAGATTGGAAGGAACCTTGGTTGAAAGGTCCGATTTAGATTTAATGTATCTACCTTTTGGGTCTCTAGGTCTATTCATGAAAGAAAGAAAAAACAAAACGCTACCATTTGGTTTCTAGGCCTATTTACGAAAGTAAACAAAAACAAAAAGAAAAACTACCATTGGATTTGGGGGAGCCTGCAATAGTAGATGCGCAGGTTCTTACCTCTCGTCTTAAAGTTCCCCCGCCACCAATCTAATTCTAAGGTCTAAGAATGATCTATTTCCTAACTACTTCTTACCTTGAGACAACTCCCCAACAACGACGCCAAAAATGATGGGTATTCTGTATGTACTAAAACACACTAAAAAACCTCAATTAAATTGTCAACCCGGGGTAAGTAAACTTAGAGTTGTAGCAAAATATATGCCAAAGGTAGAAGGGCTGGTAGGAGTATAGTCTAACTAAGGAAGGTAGCTATCTAAGGCTAATCTACTCAAGCAAAACTATCTAATGAGAAAATACTACTAAGCAACTTGAAACTAGGGAACCTAAGTACTTTTGGGCCAAGGATCGATGGATAGTTCCTAAGAAAGCAAGTAAAACCCTATGTAAAGAAAAATAGTTCAACAATAAGCAATAAGAAAACTACCTTAAGCATAACAATAAGCAAATGATAAGAGCAAACTTGTTTAACTTGCCAACCTATATTCAATGAGTAACTACCCTATGAAAGCAAATAAATAAACAAGCAAGCAAAGACACCTAACTAACCTACTAAAGCAAGTAAACAAGTAAGAAAAGAC
>JZKD02S1793841.1:449868-477425 GCA_000966675.3 Picea glauca | reverse complement strand
AAATTCACTCAAAAACACTAAAATAGATGCATTGGAAAATAATATGTCTAAAACCCATGTAATCATGAAAATGGTTTAATGTAAGGGTATGGGAAAGCGGAATATGGTTAAAACTAAAGTGAAAGTGAATTGAAAGTGAAGTGAAAGGTTGGTAAAAAGATGGTACTTTGGCGACCCAACAAGGATGAACAAAAACCATGTTCCCGATTCACCCATCATTGGTCGCTAATACCATAACCGCCAAGTCGCCCTTCGTTTTTGTGCAATACGTAGTGCTGGAAGGAGTGTCGGATTGGGTACCAGAACGAGTGCTGGAATGAGTGCCGGAAGTAGAAACGTAATGCATTTTCACCCTGTAACATCAAAAAACGTAAATCAGATCCTTGGAAGCATGAAAACATGATAAATTATGCTTGATACAATCATTAAACATGAATCATACGTACCTTGTGTCGATCATACTGTTTAATCATAAAATTCTTCAAAAAGCTCCTTCAAAAGATGAAAAACACATATGTACATGTGGCAAAAGTGCATAATACCCGTCATAAAAGTGATCATATCTCCGGCCCAACACTCTACACTCAAGAAATTTTGTATGTTCCCATTGACATAGACTCTTGGTAAAATTAGTTGAAACAATATCTACATCAAGGTACTCCTCCTAGCCATCTCGATTCAAAAGAAAAGAGACCACTAATTATTAGGTAATCTCAGTACTAGCTAATCAATGATGTCTTGTTTCGAAAAAATTACAATGGTGTATTTCTCAGATGTCTTGAGAAACACAATTCTAATAAATTCCTCATAAAAATACATGACAGACCAGCTAGAGGAAATTTTGTTGGTAAAATAACAACTCACAAGATCTTGAGAGATGGTTATTATTAGCCAACAATGTTCAAAGATGCACATGCATATGCTAAAAAATACAATATATGTCAAAAGTGTGCTAGAAGGGAGAAGAAAATTGTTTTTCCTCTACAACCTATGACGATCAAAGAACCTTTCGATAAATGTGGTTTGTATATCATTGGTGAAATCAACCCAAACTCCTCCATGCAACAAAAATACATCCTGATTGCCACAAATTATTTCACACGATGAACTAAAGCAATATTGTTGACTAAGGTAAATGAAGAAGTATTCATCCATTTCCTAGAGCACCATGTTACACCTCAGATTCTCTGTAGTGTACCCTATATTTTTTCACAATATGTGACCACTCTAACGTGCCAAAGTGTGATGACTTCTTTGTATGTGGCCATGATGGGATGTTTTTTGATGTACAAGGTGTTGGTTAGAGGTTACCTAGATCCCCTCAGGTGGACGGTCATGACATATCCTTTTATTCCCCATTCTTAGGGTGTTTGGTTTGATTTCTCCGACCAAGGTGGTAACTTCCTCCGATGTTGGGAATTTATGTCCTAGGTAGGTATGCAATAATTCTAAGGTGGATCTACTAGGATACATGATTTACAAGGCCTCTAACTATTCATTTATTATTATTTTCTTTGTAAAATGTGATTACGCTTTGTAAGGGTTGTTATACACATGGTTTAGCACACCTTAGCCACGTGGACCCTCTCTTTCTTATGTATGTACCACACTTGGGCCTTGAGAGGCTATTCTGCACATGATTGTCTAGTTGCACATTTTTTAGGTAGTGTTACATGCATAAAATATATTTTGAGGCATTGGTCATACTTTCTTAGGCACAAACGAGATATTTACACTCACATGGATTCCCTCTACACTCAACATGTGTTATATACTTGAATTCCCCCTTGGTTTTCCACCTTTTTCAGGCCTTTTACTCACTAAAGGAGGCCGACCTCTCTTAGGGGTACTTTGTGATAGACGTGGGGACTTTTGGAGCATGATTTGATGTTGTGGAGGTAATTTATGTGACTTGGCACTTAATGGGGATCCCTTGGCCCTTACCCTTTGATGTGGATGCACTTTATGATCACCCCTTCACTACTATTGCAAAAATTTGAAGAAGGCGTCCACTTTAGGACCCTTTTTTGGGGTTTGGGGTGAGTTCCTCCCTACATTTGAGGTGGATGTTGAAGACGTAATGGCCAAGGAATATTACTTTCCATGTTTTGAGGTCCCCCAAACCTTTTTCAAGTGGAACATTGTACCAAAATATCCAAATCAACCCTCTTAGAAGCTTGACGTCATTTTTGTTATTGGGGGTTTTATGGCCCATTTTTTGACTTGGAGGGTCACTCTCATGCTTCGTGGAAGTTCCTTGACCTTAGGTATGGACATGTTCTAACTTTGGAGACATATTTCAAGTATTTTTGGACATTATTTGATCATTTTTGGAGCATATTTTATTGAAGTCGTCCCCATTGTGTGGATTTTAAACATGTAAAGCATCATTTAATTGTACTTTTCGACTTAGTCTTCGATTTGTGTGGATGTCGGGTCATTTTATTTTATTCCTTGGCCTAAATTTAGGGAATAAAGAGTGGGGACAATTTGAGAGCCTCGTCAATAAATAAAGGCACTCATCTCACTCATTTTTGTTGTGTTGTGAATTGTTGGAGATCATTATTAGAGCCATTTAATAAAAAATCTTTACTTTGTGTTAATTCTTGGATGCTCTATATTTCTTGGTTATTCTTCTAGGAATATTTTTTGAAGACTATTGTGAAGGATAAATATTTTACATAAACTAGAAATATTGATCCATTGAGGAGTTATCAACTACCTGGAGGGAGGATGTCCAGGGTTTGTATCTCTTCCTTCTTCCCTAAAACGATTTGGTAATTTCTTGTCTCTTTTCTTGATTAGTTTTATTCTCTTTGGCAAGGGTTTCAAATATTCTTTCCAAGTCTTTTGTTGATCTTGTTGGTGAAGGCTATTCCCTTGGGGAAACCCTTCTTATAGGGCCTTGGTTTCATGGTTTGTCTTGATTATAAAGAGACTAATAGTCTCATGGCCCTAGTATCTAGTTCTAATCCATAAACGTTGATAACCAATTTTTAGAGGGGCATGCTTCTTGACCCCATAAATCCCTAATTGTGATAAGGCTAAGCCCTAACTCCCAACATTCACCAACCAAAACCCCCTTTTTTCAATTATTTATTTATAACACAAAAATACAAAAAAAATATAAAATATATAAACCATCAAAAAGATTTATTTCATTGTCTAGTGAAAAGTTAATGGTTTACATTTATTTTCTAGACACTTTTATCCATAGGTTTATGCTTAATTTTTAAATTTTAACCCTAAAAATACAAATCGTCCCTATTGGAATTGTGCTTCAAGGTTAAATTTAATGTTGTGTGGCTGATTTTAATGGTTAACTAATTATAGAAATTAATTATAGCAATAGAAATCAAAATTGGTGATACCCTAGAACTAGGGTTTGACCATAAAAGGTGATATCTAACCCTACCCTAGTTCATATTTCACATTGGAATTGTTTATTAAGTTTATATAACATATTCTAATGGTGAAAAACATCTCCAAAGTGGTTCATTGTTGTTATATTTCATTTTGGATATTTTTTGGTGAAACCCTAGGGGGATTCACCACTATTTTTGCAAGTTTGAAGTAATTGCTTGGATAAATATAAATTTTACTTGAATTAGTTTGTTGTTGGTATTTTTTTACACTGATATATCATTTTCCCAACAAGAAGTTCCCAAGAATTTTCATCCCAAGTGTTTCAAATCACTCTTAGGTCACTTTTCATGGTCAAAAACTAATTTTTTGTGCGTTTTCTGTCATAAATAAGATTATGGAAATTCAGTAAAGAAGCCATATTGTCCATTTACATCCATTATACAAATTATAATTCAGGCATAAACTTTATACTTGTTTTGTATAGTGTAGTCTCACTCATTAGAGATGAGAAACACCATTTTCTTCACCCTAAGATTGATTTATTTAGTGTTGGTTTGTATTTTCTATTGTAGAATATTTATATCAGATATCAACACTCTTACAAGTATCTCCTAACGCTCTTTATATTGTATTTTTTTTTCCATAATACTTGGTTGAACATTCTTAAGGAATTTGGATACTAAAGCATTGGTCTATCTAATGTGTATTGAGGTGTGTAGTTGAAAGGATTTGGGATACCCCCCTTGGTCTCTAGGCGCTGGCCTAAAGTGATAGGGAGACCATATGAAGGTGACATTGGTGCATTTCTCGTGGTGTGCTATCCCCATATCATCCCCTCGAGGGATGCTATCTTGGGCAGTAACATTTGTTGTCTCCATTGCCAAGGATGTCTTTGTTGGTTCGTTTCTTGGCTCTTTACGACATCATCCCACCAGGTGTTAGGTAAGTTATCCTATTTGTATATTTTTTATATTGTTTTGAACACTAACCTTTATTGTCTCATTTGGTTACTCCACTAAAAAAAAATATAAAAAAGGTACATTGCAAGAGGTAATTCCCACAAAGAAAGTTTTGCATTTGAATGTATATTGGCGACTCCACATCTTTGGTATTTGTATGCAAATATTTGATCTTAATGAATCATCACTCTATGTTTGAAATATGGATTCTAACAAGGAACCTGTTTTTTCCAATGTATTTTTTCCAATTGATTTATCATATGTTTCAATATGTCCACATATGTGTTCTATTGATATATTTACCCATGTCCCAAAATTTAATGGAAACCCTTGGTTGGATTTAGACCACCTTGAATATTTTATGAATTATGGGGTAAATACTAAAATTCTCTATGAGGATCTCTTGATGAAAACATTTTCATATTCAATGCAAGGAGAAGATGCATGGGGTTTGAATTGTAGTTCAATCCGAAAGAGATAAAATCATTTTCGCAGTTGCTAAATTTTTTTCAAAAGTGTTGGATCTATGGTTGTGAAGAACTTGAATATTCTCGTGTATTTCTTGATGTGCTGATATTCTTGCGGAAATAAATGAAAGAGGGCATGCATTTTCTTGTGCAATTATGTTAGAAGAAAATATGTCAAGCCTTCTCTGCCGAAGCATGGTGATGAATTACTTGAAGAGGCTCATCCCTCTCCACCCTCCCATGAGCCTTTGTTGCATAGCATTTTAGAATTGGAAAAGGATGAGGAACATGTGCCCCATATACGATATGTCAAGAAAATTCATAACATTAATGACATAGACGATCTTATTGAAGAAAATCATGAAGAAACACCTTATCTTTCTCTTGAAGATGATGCTTTCATTGAACATTTTGTTGCAAACCCTCAAGAATAAAATGGTGATGAAGAACATGCTCATACTCCCATTCGAAATCAAGAGATATTTGAAGACTAGGTATATGAAGAGGACCTTGATGACAAAAGCATTCAAGCATCCATTAGTTCTTTGCCACATGAAATCCAGGGTTTGATGTGTTATTATCCTTTCCAATCTTTGGATTTTTAGGAGACATCTTTTATTGACTTGGAATAGGAAAATATAATGGAGTAATCCTCATTTGATGAAGAGAATGAAGACAAATAAATTAACAATATTGATTCCCTTATTTGTATTGAAAGACATAAATGGGATATAAATTGTTTTCATTTTTATGGATCATGTTGTGGAATAGGGTGGAACACGACATGAAATAGAAGACACAATACTATAGATACTTGAAGAGCAACATTTTTTTTTTGAAGATAAAGGGTGGTGTCTAAATACACTGTTACAAAACTCAAGCATGGGGCACTGTGATCAAAGAATCATAGTGCATGTTGCACATCTTAATCCACATGATCACCATGATGATAATGACCGAAGAGGTCTACTTTTTATAGTCTCAAGATATAGCCAACTTCCATAGAATCTGGAATATCTTGTCCACATGTAACCATCGACTATTTGAGTTGAATCCACCAAATCCACTCTGTCGAGTCGGCTCGACTAGGATGCTCAACCTAACCACCTATGTGTCTAACTCACAGTCAAAAGTTGGGTTGGTTGATCCAACACCTTACTATATTTAATTGTTGGTTGACTTTTGTATCGACAAGCATGTCAACTACTTGAATGGATGGTGTAGTGTGTTGGTCGATCACGTGAATGACCATATCCATATGTTGGTTGACCTCTCGACTAACTAAACCAAGGATATGTGTGATGAACCATCAATGCTTGATGTTCTAACAACCCCCCATTAACACACATCTCTGGAGATTCAGGACGTGAAATTACGTCATTATGACACCCCCCCATAATTGTAGCTTCTTGAAGCCCAAGCATCATCTGGAGCTTGATAAATTTGGCTTCAACTAAAGGTTTAGTGAAGATATCAATGACCTGAGCATCTATTATACAATACTAAAGAGAGACAATGTTCTCATGAACCAATTGTCTCAAATAGTGAGCATGGATCTCAACATGCTTCATATTATTGTTGGCAACAAGATTGTCAACAAACTGTATAGCACTTTGGTTATCACAGTAGATTGTAGTCAAGGTCTCAATAGGAAGGCCAAGTTCTCCCAAAATTTGGTGAATCGATACTGCTTCAGTACCTACTTGAACGATGCCACGATACTTTTATTTTGTAGTCAACAAAGGGACTACCTTTTGTTTCTTGCATGACCACACCAATGGTCCAGTGCTATAGTGAAACACATAGCCAAAAGTCAACTTAATTCCAGAAGAATTGTCATCAAATTGTACATTTCATCTGATAATGATTTGTCGTTTGAAAGGATCAAATGGTCTATAAGATTTCAACTCTTTAGAGTATCCCATCACATTCATGGCTCTTTCTGCAATCATCAGGGATTTGAGCCTAGGAAACACAACCAAACACACAGAGGTGGCCAACTGAAGGCTTATTCCCATACCATCGTGTTGGAAGCCAGATATTCATGTCGTTTTCATCGATATTTAAAATATAGTTTTAATGAAATAATTTTTTTAATAGCTGCCTCTTTGTGTCTGCGAAGACTTCATTTATGATTGTTGTTTTGAAAAAATCACTTGATTGGTTGTGTGTTTTTGAGTTCATTTCTTTCAATAAATCTCTTGTTTATTCTTGTTCAATTTCATGACTCTTTAAGCATGAAATTGAAACAAGCTTGGTCTAAACACATCATACAGATTCTAAAGTTTCTCTTTGTGAAATTGGATGAGTACCTAAAAACACCTAATGATCTTAAGAACCTTAAAGGGTATTGAGATTATCATTTTGTGAATTGTTTCTTTACCATTAGCATACGAGTTGATCACCTTTGGGGTATGCCTTAGTCATTTTATTCATTTGGAGTTTTGATTATCACCTACCACCTCCATAATTGCTCATGAAACTAAAATTTTGATATAACTTTCAAATATGAACGCTATCCCCTATTGTCATATCACAGTCTAATCATTGTTGTACAGGACTATCAGCCATGCTCTGAAACAATTACTCCCTCGTCCTGCTGTCTTAGTCTCACATTCATTGCCTCGGTGGTGGTGATTCATTTTTTGAGTCAAGGTGTCAATAGAGGAGGTGGTTTTCAATTACGCATGTCCTCTAGTTCAACATTCAATCAAAAACCTGAGTGGTGGTTATGATGGCCTTCCCCCGAAGGCTTAGTTATTGGGTCACCTCCGAAATTGAAGAAATTATCATTCATATCGGGTGGTTCCAAACACAAACCTCTCTTTGCTACACCTGTTGGTATATCATGACCAAGCCCATGGCCCCCGTGGTAAGTATAGAGCCGAATGGCTCACAAGCCTTGATATCCCATGATGATGTTGTGGATGATCTCACGGTATTTGGGTGGGTTAAGTTCATACAGTCGTTCGAGGGTTTTAACCTCGAAGTCGCTCAATATTTTGCACAGACTTTCAATGGTACTAGGGAAAAAATAGGCGATTTATAGTTGCAAGTCAGCGAGGAATCGATTACAGAAGCCACAAGATTTTCCCGAGAAGGAGATCGCTGGTTCAAGAATCTCAAATTCGAAGGTATCCCTTGGCACATGTTAATGGTTTCCAAGAAGTCACACTATGATGTCAAAGGTACACCCATAATTTTGTTTAAAACTCGATGGCATGGTTTACTGTTAATAATCAAGCAATTCGTCACTTGTGAGGGGCGATATGGATTAGTATTCTTGTTTCATATTCGTCTGTTAATGGTTTTCTTAGGGTTTGGTTTAAACATGTCATTCTACCTATTTAAAAGCATCCAAAAGATGGCTAGATTTTACTAGAGGCAAAACCCTAATGCACAGTCCAGTCTCTTTCATCATGACCTAATTTGAATATTGGTCATTTCCCAATTGTTAAAGGTTGGGGATAAATGGAAAGACTTTGTGGATAGGAATGGTTTCTCTCCACTCACACTTGAAACCATAATCGAATCACCCTTGCATTGTGACGAACCCACTAGCCCTTGCCCATCGACTCATTCTATGCGAGACCTTCATGTCAAATTGCAAGAAGACCCTATGTCATTTACCAAAACCCCTGTTGCTTTTAATAAATCCCCTAGAGACACACACCATAGGCACGATTTCATTCCTAAAAAAATCCTTAGAAGACGTGGTGGATAAATTGAAGGGCAAGGTCCTTGTTATTCCTAATCCTGGGCAAGATGTGGTTGATATAAATGAAATTAAAACCAAGAAACATGGAAGACATAAAACACAGAGGGTTCCAGATATTGATTTCAGGAACAAAAGATCCGACTAACTCCTTTCCAGAATGGTCAGGAATCGACACCACAATCGTGAAAAACCTATCCCTATTATTGATGTTGAAGACTAGATCTTTGTTGATGATACCAACGTTGATTTACCCCAATACTATTTCGTGTCCAATTTTCCTCCCTTTTTAAAGGAACAAGAAGGTTTCTCGGGTATTCAGTATGATCTCAAAGGGATTATGGAACAGGTTGAACGTCTTGCTACAGATCAAACTCATCAATTACCAAATCTAGAACTGGTGTATTGTGAAAGTTGTTTTGACTGGATCCAAAGATACTATTGAGACATCCCTTTCTTATAGGATCAGTTGAATCAAGTGATCACTCAGAACTCAGTTCTTGAAAAGGAAAACAATGATCTCATAGTTTGCATTCGATCGAATTCACACAGATCCAAAAAACGTTTCAAGAAATCGGGAGATGTAATTATAAAAAAGTCCACCAGTTTCAATGTTATTATAAACTTAGATCTGTCTAATGTTTCTCTTTTAAATTTCTAATTGGTAAATAGTTTTCTTGTAATTCATGATTTGATTTTGTTTGGATAATAAACAAATTCATTTTGATTTTGTTTTTATTTAGACCAGCTATAGAATCGAAGATTCTGTAGCTTGTATTTTAAATTATTTATTTGATTATTGTCTAATTTATATTTCGTTTTCTTTGTCTCAGGTGAACAACAGGTTAATGTGCAATGATTAATAGAACGAGTCAAAAGTTGGGCATATAATGGATTTGTAAATTTCGTTTTTGAAAAAACAATGTTTTAATGATGTAACTATTTTAGATTATAATATTTCAACAACATTATCTTTATGGTTATTTTGTTTTAGAAAAATCTTTTTAAAGAAGATCTATCTCTATCTTGCATGATCTGAGGAACATACTAGGAACTTGTTTAAATAACACTGCTTTCCCAATGATATGGGCAATTCCTCTTGGACCAGATGATGGACTTATTTTTCTTAAACTATATGAGATACAATTTACTCTTTGGATTTTGTTCTTTTGTAGACTGTGCAATCTTATCATTGTTTCTCATATAATTTCTGGATGTGAAATTTTATTTGTATTGAACTAGCTTTAAATTGTTCTACATATAACTTTTCATGTTATGTTTTTCTTTACGTGGTTCATTATATTCTAGTTCTGTTGATATCTGTGACTGATCGTCTATCTATACATTTTGAGTTTACATCTAATGTTAGGTAGTTGGTAATACCATTTTCTGAGAGTTGGAGTTTCTTTCATTTTCAGTTATTGGACAGTTTAGAGTCACATGAGATAAAATCTATTTGTCTCTCTGTCATCATAGACTGGTTCCGAAAATATAAAAGACTTCTTTGAGTTGTTTCAGGAAGTATCATTCTTGCTTTTGTCATAGATTTATACTTGACATAGGTTAAGTGGAGCTTATACAAATACATAAAGACGAATCTAGCTTAGTAATGTTGATCAACGTCAGGTTAGTTAGTTTATATTTTATTTGATTTGTTGATTTGCGAATGAATAATGATGACGCCATTGAAACGTTAAATGCTTTGTCCATTAACGTTATATCATTTATAATCTTATTCACTCATTGTTTATTGTTTCGTCATTTATAGTATAAAAACTGTTCCCTTTATTTTTCATCTTGTTTTAATCCATTAATTGAAAACAATTATTTTCACGAGGCTTTATTTAAACCTTGTAATTATATCTATATAATGTATATAATACTATTATTATTTAAGAAATCGTATTAATGTGTTGATCAATAGAATTATACCTTTTAGTTAGTTTAGAATCCTAGTTGGCTAACAGAGCCATAAAACCTGTCAGGGTAGATTACCCCAAATGGCTTGGGTTAAATAGACAGCTTCGGTCCAGATCTTCCCTTCTCATCGATGGTGTGCCATAAAAACCCATCAACAAATGACGCTAGAAGGAGGGCCTGCCACTCATTGATGACACGAGGAGGCTGTAGGACTCCCCCAAATAATCGTTCTCCTGTCGTGATGTGTAGTCGCTCAGACCCTAATGTTATACTTGACCCAACTACTACCTCATAAACTACTCCTGACATTCCCGTCGATCCAGTGATACTAGTTCCTCAAGTGATTGATGTGCAGGAAATTGTTCGCGAGTCGATTTTGAGAACTCAAAGTGATTTTTCCCGAATCAGACAGCCTGGTAGACAGCTAAATCAACCCCTTGATTTCTCCAATTTGCAAGAAAAACCTCTTGACACTGATCTGTCCAATAACAAGTTAGGCAGTAATATCATCGATCCTTATGAAGCACTAATCCTAGGTGTTGGGAGATCTGGTCTCCCACCATCCCCACCTGGTTCTTTTCCACCCTCTTCAAGAGAGGAATCCTTGGATGAAGGAAGTTCTTCGTCTGAACAATCTCAACCTTCATCTTCACCAACTCCCATGGAAAACCAAAATAATCCTGCCAGACCTTGGCTCGATCAAGATGTCGTGGTAGTACCTGGACCCCAACACCCGTTACCCAAACATCTGGAAAAGTGGCTACCCAAATTCGACCCAAATTCAAAGCAATCAACTGAGGATCACATCAAGGAATTCATGTTAGCTATTAGGCTCCGGAGCGCCGAACACGAGGATGTCGTGTGCATGTTATTCCTTTACAATTTTGAGGGTAATGCCTCAACCTGGTATTTTGCGCAACAACCTCAAACCATCGTCTCTTGGGATAAGTTTGAAACCTTCTTTCTAGAAAAATTTGGAGATGATAAATCTCTAGAAGTTCTGGTAATGGAGCTTTCTAGTATGAAAATGAACCCTAAAGAAAAAGTTAAGGATTTCAACCAGAGATTCCTTATGTTAAAAAACAAAATCCCTGTAGATTCGATGCCTGCAGAAAACTTGACTATTGCATACTATACTAAGGCCCTGCATAACAATATAGCTATCTGGGTTAAAAGGTCCAAAAAGAACACATTACTAGAAGCCTTTGAGGAGGCAGTCCTTATCGAGAAGGACATTCTGAGTTTAAACGATAGTTTAAATAGTGAGGCTGAAACAACTTGCTCTTATAAAAATAAAATAGAAATGATCACTAGACCTCCTCAAAGTAAAAAACAACAATAGACATTAGACTTGGAAAGTTTGCAGAAAGCTTTCCAGAAATTATCCAATCAAGTTGTAGACTTAAAAATATCCGTTGAGGAGGCATCTACAAGTAAAGGAAGTTTTAGACCACCTTTCAAGAAACGTTTTCCTCCAAACCAGCCAAAACCGACCACAAAAAGTCTGAACTTTGAAGGACTACAATACGCTTTGCAAACAATACTGGAAGCACATGATAATGTTGTTTTTGTACCTCCTGAAAATCAATACGACAGAGGTGAAGAGGAAAAACCTGATGAGGAGGACTCATCTCCTCCTGTTTTCGGACATTTGTCGGACAACATCTTTCAAGAAAATTTTGAAACTGCCCATCCTTATAACACTCAAAGTAAAGTACAAAACAAACTTCCACCTGAAACAAGTAGGAATATGGTTTCCAAATAGGCAAAAAAAATTGAAACTAAACAAAACCCCGTTGCCCCAGTTTTAGAATATGATTTGGTTGAAGATCTTAAAAAACTAAGGGAAAATATATCAATTTTTGAATTACTTAAATTCCCTCTTATCCTACAGAAAATGCTCCAAAGTATAGCTGAGAATAATAAAAAGAATGACTCTATGAGAAAGAAATCAATAAAAAATGACCCAAATAAAACAAAAGATTTCTCTGGTAAAAAATCATCCAAAAATAGGGATAAAAGGGACATATCAGAGAAAAATTTAGGAAATTTAGATAAGACTATTTCAGGTACAACCATAAAAAATCAGCAGAATTTTGTCGTCTCATCATGAAAAAATGTACCTCCTTTTTTGTTAACTTTCAAAATTTTCAATAGAAATGTACACAACTGCATGATTGATTTAGGCGCCTCATCCAATGTAATGCCTCTATTTGTGTGTCAGAAAATTAATGTTGAAGTAAAACCTTCTTACTTTAAGATCATTCAATTAGACCGAACTAATGTCAAGGTTATTAGTGAACTTAAAAATGTATTGATAAGGTTGTCATCTAACCCAAAAGTCCACCAAGTAATTGATATAATTGTTGTTGACATTCCAGAAGTTTATGGTTTATTTTTTAGTAGATATTGTTCAGAGCAGTTACATGGTTATTTTTCTACGGATTGGTCTCATCTGTGGTTTCCAGAGAATGGACAGCCTAACAAGATCAGGATAAAAAAAGAACGTTACCTCAAGTACACTGTTACATATTTAAACGATCCCAATGAGCCTTTGTTAAGCCCTAAATAGTGGCTCATTACCCCTTAATTGGGGCATATTACATTAGTAATTTTATTTTATTTATGTCGGCTTGAGTCCATTAGTTGTAATTGCACCTCCTAGTCTCCTATATATACCAAGGAGACATTTTCATTTGGAATCATCTTGTATTTGGACATTTATGTGGGGTATAAGGAGGCTTCCCCCTTGAAGAGTCTTATTACCTAAAAATCTCTCCTTTTCAAGGCGTTGAGTACTTATTTTAAGGTTTTTCTATGCGATATTGATATTTGGTTCTTAACAACCTTTTACTACTGCTGTAAATACAATTGAGGCACAGAGAATGAATAATGTTTTTGGAAATTTCATGAATGACATATTCTCTATCACCGACCCAGAACAATGATCTGAAATATCAACCTATACTCAGTTGACAACTCTGAAAAGTAAACCAAACATTGCTAATGACAAAGAAATCTAGTCATTATACTTTGATGGATCTAAATCCTGGGAAGGGGCATGCACTGGTTGTGTATTGATCGATCCCAAAGGTAATAAAACATTTATTTCTTGTCGATTGGAATTTGAATGTACTAACAACACAACAGAATATGAAGCACTTTTGCAGGGACTAAAGAAGGCATTGGATCTTGACGTGCAAAACTTGGTAGTATTCGGTGACTCTGAAATCGTAGTCAAGCATGTAAAAAATGTCATTCATTGTTTATCACCTCATTTGAAAAACTACCAAACCGAGGTATGGATCTTAATACATAAATTTATCGCTTTTAACATAAATTCCATTCCTAGGTCGAGTAATTCAGAAGATGATTTATTAGCTAATGCTGCCTCATAATTATTTCCTGCTGAGGGTCTTTCTCCTAACGCATTCTCGGTTGAATTGTTATTTAGGCCATTGATTCTCGACAACGTCACCAATTGGTGAGTGTTTGATGATGATCAACAAATCATCAATTTTCTGCATATCGAGGATACTTTCCAAGATGTGGTAATCGATGAAAGCACCCACAATGAAAACCTCTGAGATTTCACGGTAATATCGACCCTCGTTCTTCGGAAGTA
This sequence comes from Picea glauca, assembly GCA_000966675.3. Classification (NCBI taxonomy): domain Eukaryota; kingdom Viridiplantae; phylum Streptophyta; class Pinopsida; order Pinales; family Pinaceae; genus Picea; species Picea glauca. The sequence continues at coordinate 463,373 of JZKD02S1793841.1, read as the reverse complement.
TCATCCGAGCTGGTAAACTCTATCCCCAAATCTGTTGTTAAATTAGAGAATTTTGATGATTTACATGACAAGTTTAGAGGGGTAGTCAATTGCAAAACTAATTGTTCCTCATTACTGTATGAAAATGTAAATTTAGGAATGCAAGATAATCCTCAAAATATCAATATGGGAAAAGGGTGTTCTGAACAAGAGAGATCCGCATTCATAAAATTGTTCAAATAATTCAAAGATGTGTTTGCTTGGACATATGATGATCTAAATTTTTTTGGTCCAAACATAATACAACATGTAATTCCCATGAAGACCCAAACCCAACCTTTTCAGCAAAAACTGAGAAAAATGCATCCTAAATTAGAACCCACAGTAAAAAAGGAACTAAATAAATTACTCACCATCAAGATCATTTTTCCAGTCCTCCATACTCAGTGGGTATCCAACTTAGTCCCAGCAAGAAAGAAAAAAGGGGAAATTCGACTTTGTGTCGACTTTCACAATTTGAACCAAGCCTCTGATAAAGACAATTAACCCTGTTCCCCCAATGGAACAAATTTTGCAACAAGTATACGGTTTCGAGAGGCTATCCTTATTAAATGGTTTCTCAAGGTATAACAAGGTCCTTATGTCTCCATCAGATTAGTTGAAAACCACATTTTGTACCCCATAGGGAACTTACGCTTATAGAAAAATGCCTTTTGGATTGATTAATGTCGGGGCCACCTTCTAGAGGGAAATGGACATTTATTTCCGGGGCCTTATCAATCATTTAGTTGTTATCTACTTGTATGATTTCACTAGATTTTCGAAGAACAAGAAAGATCAATTGTCTCATCTTAGGGCTGTGTTAGAACGATGTTGCAAGTTCGATATTTCACTCAATCCTAAGAAATCAGTCTTTGTAGTAGAACAATGAAAATTACTTGGATTTATAGTCTCTAAAGATGGAATGATAATTGACCCCGAACGAACCCAATCCATTGCCAACCTTTCCCCACCTTCTTCTAAAAAGGCAATGCAATCCTTGTTGGGTAAAATAAATTTTGTCAGACGATTTGTTCCAAGTTTTTCTGAGATGGTTAGACCTCCACAAAACCTGATAAAAAAGGATGTTTTGTACAAATGGGGATCACAAGAGAATCAATCTTTTAATTCCATTAGAAAATCTATAACCGAAGCACCCTCCTTTATGAATCCCGATTTCTCCCAGGATTTCACATTATATACTTTTGCATCCAACAGATCTTATGTTGTTGTGCTCGCGCAAAAAAATGTTGAAAACAACGAGATACCTATTTCATTCATGAGATCCACCTTTAAATAAGAATAATTAAATTACCCCACAATAGATCAACATGCATACGTTGTTTTCAAAGTAGTTAAACATTTCAGATCTTACCTTTTGAAATCTAGGACAAAAATCGTTGTTCCTTACCCTGCTGTAAGAAATCTGTTAGTGCAGAAGGAGCTAGGGGAGAAAAGGGAAAATTGGATGACATCCCTTCAGGAGTATGATCTCGAAATAGTACCCGTAGAAATTGTTAGAGGTCAAGGACTTTTCAAATTGGTAGCTGATTCAGTTGAAAAATCAGAAAATCAAATAAACACATCAGTTGCAAATATGCAAAACGAAACACAAGTGTGCTATACACAAACTGTGTCTAATTCATGGTATGATAATATCAGATTTTATTTTCTACACGAAACTTCTCCTCACAACCTTGATCCAAAAAACAGAAGAGCACTGAGGCTTAGATCTACATCTTTTCAATTAATTAATGATATATTTTTTCGGAAGAATTTTGTGGTGTTTTTCTGCGTTTCCTATAAAAAGAAGAATTTGAAAAGGTGTTAGCTGAAATACATTTCGACGATGTCGGGGGTCACTTTGGTGGAGATACAACCGCCCGCAAAGTACTTAGGGCTCGCTACTATTGGCCCACCTTATTTAAAGATTCTCACACTTTGGCCCACAAATGTATAATCTATCAAAATGTTGTAGGACGGGTAAAGAAGGTTGCTTTCCCTTTACAGCCTGTTACGGTAGACACACCATTTTAGCAGTGGGGCCTAGATATTATAGGACCAATTAATCCAATTTCCTCACAACAACACAAGTAAATTCTTACGACAACATATTATTTTACGAGGTGGTTCAAGGCTTTACCATTAAAGGTAGTCAACACGAGTTAGGTAGTTTCGTTTTTAAACTCTCATATTATCACTCGTTTCAGATTACCTGAGTGTTTAGTTTTCGACAATGCTTCTTATTTTTCTTCCTTGGATATGAATTTATTTTCTTTAGAAAAGGGATTAAGCTAAAATACTCTACCAACTATTACCCCCAAGGAAATGGTTTAGCTGAGTCAACAAATAAAAATCTAATCAAAATAATAAAAGGAACAGTGTTGGAAAATCATAAAAATTGGCACAATGTGTTGTACAAGGAACTTTGGGCTGATAGAGTCACTCCGAAAACTTCCATCACTAATTCTCCTTTCTTCCTCGTTTAAGGAAGAGAAGTCATTCTTCCTCCACACGTCTTGCTCCCTTCTCTGCAATTATCACAGAAATTTCAGGAAGAAGAATGTCCCCCTTTAGAGAATCGAATAAATGGTTTACTAAAATTGGAAGAAGTAAGGACACAAGCAAAACAAAAATTAGACCAACATCAACAAATTGTTAAAATATGGTTTGATACAATTTCGTTCTCGGAAATAAATTTTAATATAGGGGATTTGGTCCTCAAATGGGACAAAGCACATGAAAATAAAGGAGAACATACTAAGTTTCGAAACTTGTGGCTGGGGCCTTTTGTCATTTTTGAAAAATTGGGTCCTATTTCTTTTCGTTTGCACAACTTAGAGGGACAACCAGAAACTTTTCTAGTGAATTGCCAGTCTCTCAAGAAATACTTCACTTGAGAAAATTAGATTTACCCCCTGTAAATATCTTTAGCTTACGTTTTTCTTTTCTTTTATTTTTTGTTTTTCATTTTCTTTTATTTTTTATGTTTCCTTAATAATTGTTTCTGAATCACCATTCATTATTGAAGGGAATTGGATCTTTCACTAGAAGAAGTTGAAACAATTCAATGCATCTTCACATTAAGTTCTAAACTCAAATCAGTTATGATAAGTCTTTTCCAAATCATTGTTCCCAGTTTTTGTTGAATTCTGAGGGAAATACGACTATCTTTAAAAACTTCTTACGCTGTCCCAGTTCTAATGAGATCAACTCAAATCACTTCCCCATTCTTGAGATGATTACTTGATTGAAATCTAAATTTCCAAATCATGATGAAAATTATGAATTCTCAAAGAACAAAAACCAATATTAATGATCTATCCTATGATTGTCTGGCTAAGAAATCTTCAGTATCACCCCGCTCTCTTGTTATCATGAAGTTTATGAAAATTTTATAAACAATTATAGAGAATTGGAAGCACTTTAATGTGTGGGAATTGTGTGTAAACCCATCGGGATACTAAACAGGTCTGCTGACAATGGGTAAATGCACACATGATACCAAGACAACTTCGTTGGTGTACTGAACGGGTCTGCTGGCAACAAAGCAATGTTGGGTTCAAGATATTTCAGGTATGTTTTAAATTGATCGGATATCAAGATATTTTTATCATAGATGGACAACTTTTGTATGGGATCGAAGTACTGGATATGGTTAAATGAAATCCCTGTTGAGGCTATAAACGCCTGCTGGAATCAGTGGGCCTGTCAACGATATTGGAGTTACTTGTATAAATATTGTTACCCCTTTGATCAAAACGAAATTTCATATTACAATCTTTTGGCACAACTTTCTTCGATGGTATGACTGTGTTATTTTTCTGAGTTAATGTCAAAACACTTGATCTATTTCTTAATTGTTTTTAGTAACTATCTGATTTATCTTTTCCCTGATATAAAGTTCTAATGATGTAGAGATAATTGCTTCACCCAGTGAGTCACCATTGTTGGCAGCCAGATATTGGTGTCATTTTCATCAATATTTAAAACATAGTTTTAATGAAATAAATTTTTAATAGTTTCCTCTTTGTGTCTGCGAAGACTTCAATTATGATTGTTGTTTTGAAAAAATCGCTTGATTGGTTGTGTGTTTTTGAGTTCATTTCTTTCAATAAATCTCTCGTTTATTCTTGTTCAATTTCATGACTGTTTAAGCATGAAATTGAAACAATCTTGGTCTTAACACATCATACATATTCTAAAGCTTCTGTTTGTGAAATTGCATGAGTACCTAAAAACACCTAATGATCTTAAGAACCTTAAAGGGTATTGAGCTTATCATTTTGTGAATTGTTTCTTTACCATTAGCATACGAGTTGATCACCTTTGGGGTATGCCTTAGTCATTTTATTCATTTGGAGTTTTGATTATCACCTACCACCTACACACTCGCTCATGAAACTAAAACTTTTATATAACTTTGAAATATGAATGTTATCCCCTATTGTCATATCGTAGTTTAATCGTTGTTGTACAGGACTTTCAGCCATGGTCTAAAACATTTACTCCCTCGTCCTGCTGGCTTAAGTTCACATTCATTGCCTCGGTGGTGGTGCTTTGTTTTTTGAGTTAGGTTGTCAATATATGAGGTGGTTTTCAATTACGCGTGTCCTCTAGTTCATCATTCAATCAAAAAATTGAGTGGTGGTTACGGTGGCCTTCTCCCGAAGCCTTAGTTATCGGGTCACCTCCGAAAATGAAGAACTTATTGTTCATATCGGGTGGTTTCAAACACAGACCTCTGTTGGCAGCAGGCCGAAGTGGGAAAGAAAGCATGCACAAAGAAGAATGACATATGGAATAGAAATCGTGGGAAAGAAAGGGTGCAAGAGGAAAGCGACAACTGGTAAGAAGCGTAGCACGCGCACATGCAAGAAGGAGGTGATAGCTGGAAGGAAGCAGAGAACGCATGCAGAGAAGGAAGACCTAACGATGGTAGGGTTAGGGTTTTTGTAAGGTTTTGTGTAAATGGATGAAGAGCCCAATAAATATAAATATATATACACTGGTATCATAGGGGGGTTCGGTTGGGTTCAATTCGATACTTTTGTAGAGAAAGTGATTGAACTAGAGTGGAGGAGAGAAGGTAGATCTTGAGGATTAGATTGCAGGCCGAGGAGCCTGGTGCGATCTAGTTCACCTCATATAGATATTATCCACATGAGGGGAGTTGTAAGCACACGATGCAAGATTGCAGAACTACCATAATAGGAGAGCCAAGAGCCAAATATTTGTGGACGTATCCCAGGAGGGGGTGAACCACGGTAATACCTGTGTAATGTGATGAATGCATGCATATCTTTGTTATATTTTTAGTAGTTAAACGCTGTGTGTAATGAATGAGTGAGTTATTATATTGTTTGGTTAATTGTTGTTGGGATATCAAGAAAAGATGCCATGAAGGTTAAAATATAAAAAAGAATAACAATAGTTCGTGACACAAGTTATAATAAATGGTTCAGAATATAGATTCCATATCTCATGCTCAATCTTAGGCTGTAAACACCTGAGTCTTACAACCACCCATTTAAAGCTATCTCGGCTGAGACTGCACAGTGTATTCTGTGTACTACGTTGCCTTCTGGTTTACCAGAAGGGCCGATAGTTTTAGGCTTTGTTGGTACCCTTAAAGATATGAACCATGGGTCAACAACGTAGGTAGTAGGGAAAAGTATTTCATTAAACCAATAAATGGTTTCGTTGTCGTGTTAAGAGGAACAAGAGAGGAATGAGTAGATGAGATAGAATGCATTAGAAAAGAATGAGTGAAACCAGAAGACCACTGAGCCATTAGAAGGGGATGTCGATATCATGGAACCCCACGAAAGAAGAAATCGAAGGCTGGTTGAGAACCAAAGAGCTAGAGTTTGCCCAGAAAGACAATAGAAACCTTAGCGTCACACCTCACAAATATCTGGATAAATATGTGTTTACGGATTTACACGAAGTCTTTTTCTGTGATTTTCCCCACCTACTACAGGAGTGGATACTAAGGTTGAAGGATAACCATGCGACGAACTGGATCCGAAAGCTAGATTGGACCCCAGTACAGGTTGAGCAGTTATAGCAGGTGAACAAAAAATTCACCCACACAATCAACTTTTGTCTTGACAATATTGTGGTAGGATTCATCACAGAGTTTGCAGTCGACACAGCGAAGTCATACAATGCAGTAGAGAAATATTTTCTACGTGGACCACGCAGAATGTACTTTCGATCACTGTATACTTCTATTAAAATACTACCATATAACAAAGGGGTAATGACAATGGTATCAGACAGCTAGACTTCCCTGCATGCATGAGGGAAGGGGGGAAGCACTGACAGAGAGAGGATAGATGGACGAAGGTGAGGATAAAGGGAAGAAGGATGAGGAATTCTTGGACCTGACCTTGATGGATGATGACCAACTTAAGTGGATCTTGGCGTCATCAGGAACGATGCATAGAAGAGTACCCTACCAATACAAGGTGAATACCAAGAAGAGATCTGTAGCCATGAGGGAGGGATTGGAAAGTGATGATGAAGAGGTAGAGGATCTTCAGACTGTGGAGCAGATTGAGGAAACCCTGTGTGCAACCTATGAGTGGGAAACAAGAGGCCCAAGAATGGGAGGATAAGATAGCCATCCTTTCCATATTAATGTCAGTGTGGAACCCATAAACCCATGTGTGACCAATACACCAAAGATAACACCACTGTTTAGACAATCGAAGTTCAGAGGAAGTTCGACAACAAGAAGTACATCTACCGCAGTAGAAACAACTAGAGGAGCAAGGTTAGGCAATACTAGTCAAGTATCTACATCGCGCGACGAAGGTAGTAGTTCAGTATTTAGAATGGCGGGACACAATCCCACTATAAGACTACCAAAATTTCAAGGAGAAGAAACAAAAGATGCTGAGAAGCATTTTTTCATTTGTGCAAAGATCTGGGAGGCAAAACAGATCACTGATGAAGATACCAAACTTGCACAACTAGTGATCACGCTAAGAGACCACGCACTAGACTGGTACATGAGTCTAGACACGAACAATGCCCCTGGGATGACGAGGAAACTGGAAAACATTAAGAAGCTACTGATTAATGAGTTCCAGAAGCCAAGCTCAGAGGATTAGTACATGAACGAGATGATCGAGATAAGATAGAAACTAGGAGAGTCTGTATGGGATATTGACCAGAGATTCAAGCGACTGAAGGAGAAGTTAAAATACCTTATGACTGAGATGAAACACCGACACCTGTTTGTCAACTCACTACTCCCACACCTAAAATATCCCTTACGACAATAGAAGTTGCATATGCAGGCCAAGGCTCTACAGGAAGCCTTGCAACTGGAAGAGAACTAGTACCAGCAGACAGACCCATCTATTGAAGAATTGAAGGAGGATTTAAAGAACCTAACATTTCATAACCTAACATTTTTGTTGGTTTAATGAAATACTCTTCCCTACTACCTGCGTTGTTGACACATGGTTCATATATTTAAGGGTACCAACAAAGCCTAAAACTATCAACCCTTCTGGTAAACCAGAAGACAACGCAATACAAAGAATGCAATGCGTAGTCTCACCCGAGATAGCTTTAAATGGGTGGATGTAAGAATCAGGTGTTTACAGCCTAGGATTGAGTGAGAGATATGAAATCTGTATTCTGAACCATTTATTATAACTTGTGTCACGAACTACTGTTATTCTTTTTTATATTTTAACCTTCATGGCATCTTTTCTTGATATCCCAACACCAATTAACCAAACAATATAATAACTCATTCATTCATTACACACAACGTTTAACTACTAAAAATATGAAAAAGATATGCATGCATTCATCACATTACACAGGTATTACCATGGTTCACCCCCTCTTGGGATACATCCACGAAGATTTGGCTCTTGGCTCTCTTATTATGGTAGTTCTGCAATCTTGTGCCGTGTGCTTAAAAATCCCCTCAGATGGGTAAGATCTATGTGAGGCAAACTAGATCGCACCAAGATCCTTAGACTGTGATCTCATCCTCAAGATCTACCTTATCTCCTCTGCTCTAGTTCAATTGATTTCTCTACAAAAGTAGTGAATCGAACCCAACCGAACCCCCCTATGATACCTGCGTATCTATATTTATATCTATCGAGCTCTTCAACCATTTACACAAAACCTTACAAAAACCCTAACCCTACTGTCATTAGGTCTTCCTTCTCTGCATGTGTGCTTTTCTTACTTCCAGTTGTCGCCTCCTTCTTGCATGTGCACGTGTTTAGCTTCTTACCAGTTGTATCTTTCCTCTTGCACACTTTCTTTCCCACGATTTCTCTTCTAGCTCTCATTCTTATTTGTGCACACTTTCTTTCCCACTTCTGCCTGCTGCCAACAACCTCTCTTTGATACACCTGCTGGTATATCGTGACCAAGCCCATGGCCCCTGTGGTAAGGATAGAGTCGAATGGATCACAAGTTTTTCTCTCCCATGATGACACTGTGGATGATCTCACGGTCTTTGGGTGGGTTAAGTTCATACAATCGTTCGAGGGTTTTAACCTTGAAGTCGCTCAAGATTTTGCACAAACTTTTGATGCTACTAGGCCAAAATATGTGATTTACATTTGCAAGTCAGCGAGGAGTCGATTGCAGAAGCCACAAGCTTGTCCCAAGAAGGAGATCAATGGTTCAAGAATCTTAATTTCAAAGGTATCCCTTGGCACCTGTTAATTGTTTCCAAGAAGTCACGTTATGATGTCAAAGGTACACCCATAATTTTGTTTAAACCTTGATGTCATGGTTTACTGTTAATAATCAAGCAATTTGTCACCTGTGAGGGACTATATGGATTATTATTCCTGTTCCATATTCGTCTATTAATGGTTTTCTTAAGGTTTGGTTTAAACATGTCATTCTACCTATTTAAAAGCCTCCAAAAGATGGCTAGATTTTACTAGAGGAAAAGCCCTAATGCACAGTCCAGTCTCTTTCATCATGGCCTAATTCAAATATTGGTCATTTCCCAATTGTCAAAGGTTGGGGATAACTAGAAAGACTTCGTGGATAGGAATGGTTTCTCTCCACTCACGCCTGAAACCATAATCGGCTCACCCTTTCGTTGTGACGAACCCACTATCCCTTGCCCATCAACTCATTCTATGCGAGACCTTCATGTCGAATTGTAGGAAGACCCTGTGTCATTTCCCAAAACCCCTATTGTTTTTCATAAATCGCTCAGAGGCACACACCAGAGGCGCGATTTTGTTCCTAAAAAAATCCTTAGAAGATGTGGTGGATAAATTGAAGGGAAAGGTCCTTGTTATTCCTAATCCTGGGCAAGATGTGGTTGATGTAAATGAAATTAAAACCAAGAAACATGGTAGACATAGAACACTCCATATATTGATTTCAAGAAAAAAAGATCTGGCTGAATCCTTTCCAGAATGGTCAGGAATCAACATCACAATCGTGAAAAACCTATTCCTATTATTGATGTCGAAGACCAGATCTTTGTTGATGATACCGACACTGATTTACCCCAATACGATTTTGTGTCCAATTTGCCTCCTTTTTTAAAGGAACAAGAAGGTTTCTCGGTTATTCAGTATGGTCTCAAAAGGATTATGGAACAGGGTGAACCTCTTTTTATCGATCAAACTCGTCCATTACCGAATCTAGAATCGGTGTATTGTGAAAGTTGTTTTGACTGGATCCAAAGATACTATCGAGACATCCCTTACTTACAGGCTCAGTTTAATCAAGTGATCACTCAGAATTCAGTTCTTGAAAAGGAAAACGATGATCTCAGATCTTGCATTCGACTGAATTCACACACAGCCAACAAACATTTCAAGAAATTGGGAGATGTGATTATAAAAAACTCCATCAGATTCAATGTTATTATAAACTCAAATCTGTTTGATGTTTCTCTTTCAAATTTCTAATTGGTAAATAGTTTTTTTGTAATTCACGATTGGATTTTGTTTGGATAATAAACAAATTCATTTTGATTTTGTTTTTATTTAGACCAGCTACAAAATCAAAGATTTTGTAGCTTGTCTTTTAAATTATTTATTTGATTGTTGTCTAATTTAGATTATGTTTTCTTTGTCTCAGGTGAAAAATAGGTTAATGTGCAACGATTAATAGAACAAGTCAAAAGTTGGGCATATAATGGATTTGTAAATTTTGTTTCTGAAGAAACAATGTTTTAATGATGTAACTATTTTGGATTATAAGATTTCAACAACATTATCTTTATGGTTATTTTGTTTTAGTAAAATATTTTAAAAGAAGATCTGTCTCTATCTTGCATGATATGAGGAACATACTAGGAACTTGTTTAAATAACACTGCTTGCCCAGTGATATGGGAAATTCCTCTTGGACCAGATGATGGACTTATTTTTCTAAAACTATATGAGATACAATTGACTCTTTGTCTTTCTTCCTTTTGTAGACTGTGCAATCTTTTCATTGTTTATCATATAATTTCTGGATGTGAAATTTTATTTGTATTGAACTAGCTTTAGACTGTTCTACATATAACTTTTCATGTTATGTTTTTCTTTACGTGGTTCATTATATTTTGGTTCTGTTGATATCTTTGATTGATCGTCTATCTATACATTTTGAGTTTACATCTAATGTTAGGTAGTTGGTAATACCATTTGCTGAGAGTTGGAGTTTCTTTCATTTTCAGTTATTGGATGGTTTAAAGTCACATGAGATAAAATCTATTTGTCTTTCTATCATCATAGACTGGTTCCAGAAATATAAAATATTTCTTTGAGTTGTTTCAGGAAGTATCATTCTTTCTTTTGTCATATATTTATACTTGACACAGGTTAAGTGGAGCTTATACAAATACAAAAAGATGAATCTAGCTTAGTACTGCTGATCAACGTCAGGTTAGTTACTTTATATTTGATTTGATTTGTTGATTTGCGAATGAATAATGATGACATCATTTAAATGTTAAATGATTTGTCCATTAACTTTATATCATTTATAATCTTATTCACTCATTGTTTATTGTTTCATCATTTATAGTATAAAAATCGTTCCCTTTATTTTTCATCTTGTTTTAATCCATTAATTGAAAACAATCATTTTCACGAGGCTTTATTTAAACCTTGTAATTGTATCTATCTACTGTATATAATACTATTATTAGTTAAGAAATCGTATTAATGTGTTGATCGATAGAATTGTACCTTTTAGTTAGTTTGCATCTTTTAATTAGTTTAGAATCCTAGTTGACTAATAGATCCATAAAACTCGTCACAGTAGATTACCCCAAACTGATTGGGTTAAATAGACAACCCCAGTCTGTATCTTCCCTTCTCGTTGATGATGTGCCATAAACTCCCATCAACACATCATTCGATTGGAGTCATGGAAGGAACCACTCTATTTGAGATGCGATTCAACAGATAATTTTCACAAAACACTGCTTCATCCTATAAGCGAGGAGGCATATCCTTAGCTTGCAAAAGACATCTATCCATTTTGACTAACGTCTGATTCTTGTGTTCTATGACACCATTATGTTAATGTGTGTGAGGAACCGACTGCTACCAGTCAATACTAGATCGAAGTAGGTAGTCCTCAAAAGGTTGATTGACATACTCACCACCATTGTCTGATCTCAATCATTTGATGGGTTGACCACATTTCTTTTCAGCAAAGACCTGAAACTCCTGGAATTCTTCAAAGCCAAGGTTCTTATTCTTTAGAAAGTTAACCCATGTAAAGAAAGATAAATCATTAATGAAATTCAAAATATACCTTGCACTTGCCAGTGAAGGTAGATTGATATAGCAGATATCATTGTGAACCAGTTCTAGTAGGTTATGTTCTCCCCACACTTTCCCAGAGTCGAATGGTGCATGATGATGATTCCCAAGTACATAACCCTTACAGACTCCTTCAGGGGGAAACACCTTCGACAAACCAACAATCATGTTTTGAGTTGTCAGTGCCTGCATACTTTGGAAATTCAGATGTTCGAATCACTCATGCCAAATTCGACTTCTCTCGTCGGTGTGAGAAACAAGTGTAATTGGTTCAGTGTCAAAACGAGTCAGGTCACAAAACTTGTACAAACTATCCATCAGGTCGATAATCCTGCAAACGATAATCAAATTTTATTTCTTCAAATCACAAACATAGAACCTATTTTACCAAAATTCCACAATCTTACATGTCTCTATCAGCTAAGAAACAAAACACAGATTGACAATGAGGTTTGGCACATGATAGATGTCAACAATCTTCCCATGTTGACAAGAAACATCACCCTAACCAACAATATCTAGAGTAAAATCATCAACAACATAGATTTTCCTCTTCTTTGCTTCATCTAACCAAGTGAATAAGGAGACATCCTTAACCATGTGATGAGTGCACCCAAATTCGACTACCCATTCATTATGCGTAGAATGAGATAGCAAGGCTTGAGAAGTTATGACTTGGAAGGTGAAATTATCTACGGGTCGACGTACAACGAACATGTATCCTTCAAGGATTTTAACCTTCTCCTATAAATCGTCTCTCTTCTTATAGTAGGTTTTCTCCACATTTTCAATCTTTCCATAGTACTACCATGTCTTCTTCTTTCGACTTCTCTTTGGTTGTCTCTACGGTTTTTGGTCATTGTATGTCGGTTTTTGTGTAGAGGCATCAAAATGTTCTCTATCCCTAGGAGCACTAAATTATGTAAGTTGGAAAGTTTGAATATGGGAGGACCTTCAAATTACCCTATTAGGTTTTCCAACCAAAACAATGAAAGAAAGACCCAAGTAAAGGAATATGTCCCGGGGGAAACAATGAAAGAAAATAACCCTTCAAGAGTAAGTGTTGTCAGAGAGTTGGCTTAGGTTGCTGGATAGTTGGTATGGATTGTTGGTTGTCATTGATGTCAACCATTGGAGAGTGATATTGTATATTGATTTCAACCCTTAGTGATTAATGTTAACCCTTGGAGAAAGTCCGGTAGTGAATTCTGGTAGCACAAAGGTTTGGGTAATGGACCCAAGGTTGTTTCATGTATAGTGGTATGAGTTTTAATATATTTGAAGGTAAGAATATTCTATATGTATATTACATGTCATTCCATTTCTAGTGGTATGTGGAACGTCACATAACTCCTCACGGTTAGAGAGTTATGGCCATGAGAAGTTGGAGAACCCAGGTTTGGGTAATGGATCCAAGTTTGTTTGATGGATAATGGTATGGGTTTTGATATATTTGTAGGTAATACTATTCTATATGGATATTTCATGTCATTCCATTTCTAGTGGTATGTGGAACATCACATAACTCCTCATGGTTTGAGAGTTATGGCCTTACGAAGTTGGATGACCCTCATATGTCATCTAGAAGCCCCCAAAGGTCAAAGTAGTCAAAGTGGTTTAAGAGATTTTAGAAGGTAAATAATAAAGTGAAGTGATGAGTGTACTATAATTCAAATTGAATACAAATTAATTATTTAAATAATAAATT
>JZKD02S1793841.1:432495-449367 GCA_000966675.3 Picea glauca | reverse complement strand
AAATAATAAATTTAATGGAGAAATTAGAAGTGGGTTAACCCTAAAATAAGGAAAGTGGGCAAAGTGACCTAGAAGATGTTTTTAAGGAAGCAACTTGGAGAGTATAAATAAGAGGAAAGGATATCTCATTTTAGATCAAACTTGAGAATATTGAATATCTATAGGTGTCTGAGGTAACCAAACGATATCTAAGCCGAATTTCTGAGGGAAGGTGAAGAAAAGAAGGCCGGAATCCAAGGGAGGATAAATTCTTTTGATGATGCTTTCTAAGGTATGTTATTTACAGGTCATCTCACCATTTTCACAATAACGCTTTTTTCTAGAATGATTCAGAACATTAAATTGCTATTCCATTGATGAAACATATCCAAGTATCTGTGGTAAGAAATTCATCTTGTGGTTCGTTGTATTTTTGGAGTTACACTCCGTGGAAAATAGGGTTTGTGGCTAGTCCTGAAACTATTCTAAAACAAGTTCCAAATGTGCTGGTTAGAGTATAGTATTTATTATTTTGTGTAACATTTTCAGATCTATTCAAAAAATATTTTGTTTGGGGCACGCTCTACAAGGTCGCTCTCTAGAATAAGCCAAAATTCACCAAGGTATGCCATTTTTTCTATAACTCCTTTTCTGAGAGGTTTCAAGTAGTGAAACCCGGAGGAATTGCACAAAACAAACTGAAGAACATTTTGTATCAGTTTCAAATCTTTATTCATTACAGGTACATAGCTATGATTATTTCAAGTTAGGGTTGTTGAATAATCCAAAACTAGTCATGTGAGACTAAAGAAAAGTTTGATGAAAATGCTAGTCTCTTGTTGTTAAAGTTAAGGAAGGTTTGGAGGTATGTGATCATATACACCAGGTGTATTACAGAGTTACAAATCATATTTGGATGATGAAATTGATGAGGGAATTTGGTTGAAGTACATGTCGGGTACATGGTTGAGACAAGTAGTTGATGAGTTGGCACATACATGAGGTGTATAGTTGATGATTTTGGTACATATTGATGAGTAATAGTTGATGAGTAGTTGATACATGATTGGTACATATTTGATACATGGTTGGAGGCACTTGTTACTAGTATTGTTGGCACATGGTTTATGGATGATGTAACATAGTTGTATTATTATGAGTTGTTGTTTTATGCTTGGTTGATGCACATCTTTGAGAGTTTTCTTGGTGATTGATCTTGGTGAGTAGATATTATTGGCTGATAATATTGATGAGACGGGTTGTTGTGATAGGTTGTTTGGACAATTTGTTGTGACATGTTATTTGTACAGGTTTGGTGCATGGTTGATGCACTTGTTCATGGTACAGGTTGAGGTACAAGTTGGTACATGGTTGATGCACTTGTTTATGGTACATGTTGATTACAGGTTGTTTGGTACAGGTTGGTGCATGGTTGATGCACTTTTTATGGTACAGTTTGATTACAGGTTGATGCATGGTGGACGCATGTTTCAAGTTATTGGTGCATGTTATTTGGTGCAGGTTGATTGGTACATGTTTAAAGTAATATATCTCACAGTGATAGTGTGATAGTGGTTCCATCATTCTACTTATACTTCAGGGTGGTTGGATGGGGCAAGGACAGGTGGTTGTAGCCACCTTCTAGTTGTAGTCGGATAACATAGGGGGTTTTAGCCTCCTTTTGGTTGTAGTCAGAGAATTGGGGAGTTGGATTTTCCCTCAGGTTGTATCCTGAGAAACTAGGGGGTTGGAGCCTCCGTCCAGTTGCAGCTAGAAAACAAATGAAGTTGGTGCTTCCAATGAATGTAATTATTTAAGACATATAAGAAAAAACATTCTGTGGTTTTCTCTCGCTTTGGGTTTCCATGTAAAAAATTGGTGTACTGTGTATGTGTATGATTGTTCATTTGTTCATTGCTTATTTACTCTGCAGTTATTGGATGATAATGATACATTGATATAACACTTGGATTATATGGTTAAAAAGGATTAAATTTCTCTATTACTGATTCATCCCCCCTCTTAGTAATCCAACAATTGGTATCAGAGCAGGTTCCTTCAGGAAACAATTTAACGTCTGGAAGGAGATCATGGATTATTCTAAGAATGGAGTACCAATGTTTAATGGTCAGAATAGTTTTAAGTATGAGATGTGGAGTATAAGGAATAAAGTATTTTTATAGGCACATGGACATTATATTCGGCTATCAATTGTTACAGGATATGATAGTTCAAAAAGGGAAAAGACGGCAGCCAAGAAGGAATTGAGGAATAATAACAGAATAACAATGGATTTCATCCGGGAAGGACTACCTAATCTGGTAAGAGAAAAGGTTGGTAAATGTTCATCAATAAAAGAAATTTGGGATAAGTTACATGAAATATATTCTTCACCCATCACAGATTCAGAAAATGCAAAGAATATGCAGATTCAAATCAGGAAGAATTATGTTCACCATGTCAAGCAGATTCAGAAGATGAAGAGTACATAATCACCAGAGGTATGTTGTTTTGTTTTAATTTTGAAAAACGTGGACATCTTGAAATAGAATGCCATGAAGAAAATGAGACAGAAAAACAAATTGAAAAGGAAGACAATTATGATGAAGAATTTATTAGTGCTTTAGATGAACTAAGAGAAGAAAACAATTCTCTCAAGAAAGAATTGATGAAACAAAAGGAAAGTGTTCACATTTTTGAAGAAGCCAGAAAGATCGAAGAAAATCTTGAATATCAAAAGCAGTGTTTGGAAACCAACATAGCAACATAGAAGGAAGAAGCAAAAATGAGAGAGAAGATATTGAGAGATCATCTTGAGGAAAGAACTAACGATCTAAACCAGCTTGAGGCAGAGTTTGGTCAAGAAGAGAAAGGAATTGAAGAAGAAATAATCACATTAAAAATTCATTTTGAAGAAGCGAAAAGAACAGAAGAAGTCATGAAATCTCTGATAATGAAGAAATAATAAGAGGTTGAGAATCTTGAAGAAGAAGTTGCCACATTGAGAAGTAAAATATTCAAGGTCAAGAAGAACATTGAAGAGACAGAAACATCCACATCAGTTATAGAGAATGAAAAGAAGCACTCTAGCTTGCTAGAAAATAAGAATGAATAAAATAGAAAGAGTTATGCATGAGTACTCAAAGGAAGGAATCACGATCAACCATAATCTAAGAAAACTATTGAAGATACATCTTCAAGAAGACCATCCATGTTCAAGCCACAAAGAAGCTTCAATCATGATCATGATCAATCAAGGAAAAATTTCAGAAGGATTACGTCACAAAGAAGATCATTCACTCCCAGGTATGCAAATTTATTTTATGGTAATTGTTTATATTGTACTAACTTTGGACATAAGGTTGAAGATTGTAGGGATTATAAAAGAAATGTTCAAGAAAGAAATGCCTATGTGGTCACACCTAACATTGAGTGTTACAAATGTCATAACTATGGACACATAGCCAATGATTGTAGAAGCATGATCGATACTTCCATGAAAGAGAATACTGTTATTAGATATAAGAAATTATGGATAAGAAAACAGGAAGAACAGGTGAACAAAGACCAGGTACCAGAGATCACAATATTGGCAATAAAACGAGATGAAGAAAATTCTATAGATAAAAGGAAAGATGTCAGATACAAAAAGGTTTTGAAAATAACTGAAAGAAAGGAAGGACATGTAAATAAGGAACAGGTTCAAGAGATTGTTCTTTCAGGCATTGTAGTGAAAGATGAATCCACAGACAGAAATAAATAAGTTAGAGATCAAAGAGATATTAATCTACCGATGAAGATGACGATGAATACACATCAGAGCAGGAATTGTTCTGATCCGTCCAGCTTAGAGACTCCCAAGTAATATGAATATTAGACATGGGGATTCTATGCGATAGCTGTGACATACCAAAGAACCATCCTTCGATCATCTTGTAGAGTTTGAGAAGACAGGTTCAAAGAAATCAATTAGCAGAAGTATAGTTTGATAGATTAATCAAGAATTCATGATAGTATAGTGATAAATGGGTCAGCATTATGGACAGTTGCGTAAGTAGAGTCTTGGAAAATATGGAAAGAGATGGATTCGTAAGAACACTTAGCAGTTTTGGACAGATATATGATAGTGGACGAGAGCATGGATTCATAGATGGGTTAAGAGAGTGGTTTAGAGACAAAGGAACATTATCATAATGGATGATAATTACACAGGAAATGGCTCGAACAATGCTAATGGATTCCAAATTGACAAATATTTTTTAAATATTTTTTGGACACATGCAGTGCATACATCAATTCACATTCAAAACAAAGTAATGCTCATAAAAAACAATGACAAAGCTCCCTACGAACTATGGAAAGGAAGCACAGACAACAACCTCTACATCAAGGTAACTCAAGGTAATATTTTATTAATTGAAATGTATGTTGATGATATTGTTTTTGAAGTACTAATTACAGGTTAAGCCAGAATTTTGCAAAGGATATGCAGAGTGAATTTGAAATGTCATTACTTGGAGGACTATCCTTCTTTTTGGGCCTTCATATATGTCAAAGAAACCAAGGAATTTTTATTTCTCAAACTAAGTATATCAGAGAAATGCTAAAGAGGTTTAGAATGGAAGATTGCAAACCAGTTACCACTCCTATGAAAACCAGTTTCAAGTTAAGCAAAGATGATGATTCAAAGTCTACGGACCAGAGGAAATACAAGTCAATGATTGGTAGCTTACTATATGTGACAACATCCAGACCAGATGTAATGCAAACAATTGGATAGGTGGCATGATTTCAAGCACACCAAAGGAATCACATGTATTATCAGTGAAGAGGATTTTCAAATATCTCAAAGGAACATAAGAGTTTGGATTATGGTATCCAAAAGAAAAGGATCTATCACTTATTGCCTACATAGATGTAGATTGGGCAGGTTGCATTGATGACCGATGAAGCACCAGTGGAGCAACGTTCTACTTGGGTGAGTGTTTAGTATCTTGGATAAGCAATAAACACTCATCAACATCCTTATCTATAGCCGAGGCAGAGTATATTGCAACAACAACATGTTGTACACAGGTTTTATGGATGAAACAAACTTTGACAGATATATAGGTTGAGTATGATGAGCCCATTCCAATCTATTGTGATAATAAAAATGCCATCAGTATCTCAAAAAACCCGGTGATGCACTCCAAGACGAAGCACAGTCCAATAAAGTATCACTTTCTATGGGAACAGGTTGTAGAGAAGAACATCAAAGTTGAATATGTGGGAACAAAATAACAAGTGGCATACATCTTTACAAAATCGCTTCCACGGGAAGCCCTTGAGTATCTTCGCCAGAGACTAGGAGTAATTTCTACTACAAAATGAATGCTTTTGAATGCTTATCTTATATGTATTATATGTACACGAGGAATCACCATAAATAGGACATAGGGGGAGATATTTATCAGATTTAAAGGTAAATGCTTGGAGAGAGAGCATGGAGGTATGTTTCCAAGGGGAGCGATTGTCACAAGGGAAGAATGAGCGATATGAATTCAGAGTGATACCCTTTGTCAAAGGGGGGGATATTATTCATATGAAGGGAAAGAGAGTAATCATAGGTTTATAAACACAAAGAAAAATCAAAGGCATGTAGACAGGGGGAGAAACCCTAAGGAGAGTTCATTCAGGGGAGCATCCCCAAAGGGAGATACCTTTTGCCATTGATGTCAAAGGGGGATAGATAGAAACATTGATGAAGAGTATAAACATGAATGTTATCATGACTAAGTGTTGCCATCAATGTTGGTGTTGCCATCAATGCCAAAGGGGGAGATTGCCAGACAGTTGGCTTAGGTTGATGGATTGTTGGTTGTCATTTATGTCAACCATTGGAGAGTGATATTGTATATTGATGTCAACCCTTAGTTATTTATGTCAACCCTTGGAGAAAGTCCGATAGCGAATTCCGGTAGCACAAAGGTTTGGGTAATGGACCCAAGGTTTTTTCATGTATAATGGTATGAGTTTTAATATATTTGAAGGTACGAATATTCTATATGGATATTACATGTCATGCCATTTCCGGTGGTATGTGTAACATCACATAAGTCCTCACGGTTAGAGAGTTATGGCCATGATAAGTTGGAGAACCTAGGTTTGGGTAATGGACCCAAGTTTGTTTGATGGATAATGGTATCAGTTTTGATATATTTGTAGGTAATACTATTCTATATGTATATTACATGTCATTCCATTTTTGGTGGTATGTGGTGTTATCACACTAAGTTGCCTAGGGTCTTTAGTTTTATTAATACCTTTTTAGGCCTTAGATTTTAATTTTTTGAGTCTCATCCTCTTAAAGTTTGATGTTAGGTTCATCTTAGAAGATTAAAGTTTTGAGTCATAGTTCTTGTTTGGTCCTCAATTTGGTTTATGGTCCTAGAACCTCTTTAGCTCATGAATCATTTTTGGTCCTCATCATGACTTGTCCCTAAATCGACTCCTCCCATTGCTAAACTGATGTGATTCCTCTTTCTCTTCACTCATGACCTAGTAAGCACGACTCGTTGTACTCGCTTACCTATCAAATCATTTTTTGATTTGGAAGTGATTCTTACTCATCAGGCAGTTCCATAGCGCCTATCACGTTTATCATCCATCCACTCCAAGTCATGATTTCCATGACTAAGACCGTGTCCCTTATTTTCAGTGCCAAAAGTCGGTTAATGTGCCTTCAAAAGATCTTGCATTTATGATCCTTGGTAACGGTTTCTTAATTTTGAAAAGTTTAACAATGCTGCGATGTGTAAGTTTACCAGTTCTGATCAAGCGACCGCATGTCAACTAAATATGATGTTGTGAGAGATTCCAGGGCCGAAGTTTCCTCAATTTTATCTTATGATCACGCTGAAGACCTCAACATATGTCGATTTTATAGGTATCCCGTGCAACCTCCTTTGCATATTAATTTTCTCAGGAAATTTGTGATCGGGTTTTCGGTTTGTTAAGCCTACAGGGTAGTGAGGAATCCATATTTGTGTACCTGAAAACGTCCTTCCCCGTGTCCACGGTGTAATTACTGTCATTTTCTTTAACCATTGAAGTCGTAGGCCTGTAATAGCTAATCCTCTGTGCATGCGTTGCGCTACCCAGAGGCACTGTTCAAACCCTCTCTGTTTTCCTTGCTCCCTTTTGTCCTGTACAAAGAGCCATTCTGGATTACCCCTTCATAGTCTATGGTCTAAAAGGCTTGTACAAGTCTAAAGGTCTATTTCCCATAGTCAAGCTCAGCTTTCTAAGTACTGTCAATTTTAAGGGCCATCTTTGTACATTTGAAACCTGAATTGAAGTTTTCTAGTCATTAACATCCCTTAAGCCTCCAAGAACCCTCATTTTCCAGTCATGGAGACCCCTCAGTCGAAGAAAGCACACAAAGGTGGCAAGATAGTTAGGACAAAACCTGTGGACATGCACCTTTTTGACACAGAGCCCATGGCAAGGGAGATATTTCAAAGAGCAGGATGCCACTCTTTCTGCCAGAAAATGCAAAGAGGCCATCCATAGGTATCAAAATAGTTTGCATTAAATTTTGATGGCAAGAAAACCAGAGTTGGCGATTTGGAATTTGAGGTAACTGAAACCTCCATCTCAGCTGCAACAAGGATTCCCATTTCAGGTGAAAATTGGTTCAAGGCCATGGTTTTGAGTTCACCCTTTGTTAAAGATCTCTTCAAGCCTAAATATCAAGCCAATAAATTGTCTAAGAGTATGCCAAGGAATCAACTAATCGAGCAGTTTGATAGAATTTTGAAGATTATATAGAGATATTTTACTTGTGAAGGGAGATTTAACACCTTGTATCATTACCACATAAGGTTGTTGTTACATTTTACTAGTAAGATTGAGATGAATGTTCCTTATTACCTGTTGAAAATTATAGGTAAAATGTCAGATAGGGTGCAAGCCAAATCTAAGTATGTGGATTCTAGCCTTTTCCACTCTGGATTGATCAGAATGTTAGTCTCTGAAGAGTTGGGAAAGAAAGAGATTTCATTGGAGAATTTTGTGGTTACTTCTCACTTCAATATAGATCCAACACCTACTTCCCAATCATAGATTGCAGTTCCTTCATAATCCACCAGTACTAAAGAAGGTATCAACAAGAAGAGAAAGGGCAGAGCCCTTGTTTCAGAAATCACCAAATAGGTCATGGAAGATGAGGAGGAGACTTTTCCTTCTCCACATAGAGATTTCTCACCCCCACCTCCACCAGGGTTAGAAGAAGTGCCTTCCTCTACCAAGTTGACATATAAGAGAGGAAAGAAGTTTCTCTTTCCCTCTTCTCCTCCAACAGTCGAAATCAAGGGTAAAAGACCTTTCACTAGGTCATCAATGCATAAGGAAAAAGGAAAAAGCGTTGAAAATCTTGTGGAGGAGAAATCATAAACCCCTATTCAGAGGAAGAAGGGTAAAGGTACCAAAAGACCTTTGGAGAGGAAATATGAAGTCTTTGTGAAATATTTTGAAGAGCCTGTGAAGAACAAAGGAGAAGTTGTTGTGCAAGAGAAGAAGCATAAGGGAAAGGGTTTCGATAAGGCTGATGAAACACTCAAGAAAATTTTTGTACAGAGGGAAGAAGAGGATGAGAAGAATCCTGCTGAGACTGTGCATGTCTCTACTCCCCCTGGTGATTAGACCTTTAAGAGAATTATCAGACAACTTAAGGAGTCAAGAAAATAAGTGGCTAAATTGAAAAAGGAAGCCATGTCTGAAAGAGTCAAGATGACAGATCTTATGGATGGCTACAGTCATACCCTTGACTTGGAAATATTTGCAGCAAGGAGGAATCAACCCCTACATAGACAGCTCTAGAATTTGTACAGATAGAACAAAGGTTTCCAGGCCCAGAAGAGGAAGCTAGAGGCAGAACTGAAGCATTTCCAAGATGAGGTAGCCCAAAGGAATTTACAGGTGTTGGTTGAGGTTGCCATTGAAAATGACAAACCAATAGCTAAGGAGAGCACAACTACATTGAATAAGCCTACCAGTGCCAAGAAGAAGAAGTCTGCTAAGTCAATTGAAGATACTCTTTCTACCAGAAAGAGTGTGAGGCTAATGACAAAATAGTTGGTAAGGGGTAAGCTACATTTTTTGGGATTGTTCCTTTTTGGGAGGGTTAACTAATATGCAAATACTATATTTTTCCATCTATACAGGCTTCTAGGCATTTAGCTATATGGATTTTGAGTTTTTTCTAAGTGCTAGCTTCACTCAGTGGTAAAAGAACTACCTATGGCATAGTAAAGGCACCTAAGTAAAATGGTTTTGTCATCATGGAAAGACACAATATGCTCTGCACTTGTTCAAGATTCAAAGACGTTGTGTTTTGGCATTGCTACCCAAACCTGTATGCAAACACAACATAAGTGGTGTTGCGTAAGATTCCACAAAGCGTATAATTGGTATACGAGTGCAACATATCGACGCTACCTACAGACGCTACGTAATATTTGGCAGGGAGTAGGTTTACACACATACACAACACAGGGGTGCTACCTATAGGAGTTGCCTTATCTCCTTGTTCCATTTTAGGGTGCGTTATCCAGAGTTTCTACTCAAGGAAGTTGCCAGAAAACACCAAGAATCTAGGAGGACTAGGCCAACAACCTAGGATAAGTTGATGATGGAGAAAGTTATAGAAGTAGAAGTTGGCATGCTGAAGAAAACTGCAGGCTCCAAAAGTGTTATAACCCTAAATTGCACCACACATGCTTACCTGGCATCAGGCCAACTCATATACCTTCTTTGCCAAAAACTACTGGACAACTCTTCTAAAAAATCCATTTTTAAAAGTACACGCTAGCTGGCCCACTACAGCCCGTGTGTATCTACAAAGTACACGCTAACAGGCCCACTACAGCCCGTGTGTACCTTCAGAATCACGAAAAAAAAAGGAAAGTTGTCAACGGGACAAAAAGCTATGGGTCAGTTAACTGAAACTCCTGGCCATGCATGGTTGAGGGTTCGTCCAAAACCCTAGCTCCTTCTAGCCTATAAAAGAAGGGGTAGGGGTACCATTTGGAAGAGGAAAAAATATAGCGAAGAAACTCTGCCCATTTACGTAATC
Organism: Picea glauca; assembly: GCA_000966675.3. Classification (NCBI taxonomy): domain Eukaryota; kingdom Viridiplantae; phylum Streptophyta; class Pinopsida; order Pinales; family Pinaceae; genus Picea; species Picea glauca. Next base: position 439,271 of record JZKD02S1793841.1, on the reverse strand, counting down.
CATTGTCCCAACCCTTTAGCCTTTCCTCATGCCAAAGGAGAATTAACGCAAAGCAGTTGGAGGACGGAAGAAGAGGAGCCCAGGATCAGGTTCAAGGAGCGGTGGCCGGTCTCGACTTTGATTGTAAGTTGATTCATTTTCATTAATAAAAAGAATACTTTTCCCATCCCAATGCATGAGTTATCTGTGGTTTGGTTAATTGATGCTTGATTTCTAACCCTCAGATAGAAAAGTAGCATGCATGCATAGTTGTATTTGTCTTGATTTCAGGTTATCTGTGGAAGGAGCAGCGCAAGCAAGTGGTCAAAGCGCAATGAAGGATCTACATCAAACGACAGTATTAAGGTTGGTGGTTCTATTCATTCATTCATTGTGAAAGAGGGGTTTTAATCTTGGGTGGTAGGTTTAAAAGTAATTTGTTTTCGATCAAAATCTGCATGCAAGTCTGACCCTAGTTTGCTAGTCTGTAGGGTATTTTTCCCAACAACACCATCCGACTATAGTGAGCCTCCCAAATCACCTTTGCATGTTCGCTTGCAAGAACATAGAGATGGCCCAGATGGCATAACAATATATCCTAAATGTCAAAATCAATGACATTCGTGCATGTACCCAAGAGTTGATAGGTGGTGGAAAAGTCAGTATCTCGCTAATAAAGTTGGGGCCACTCAGATGCCTCATGCTCATGAGAATGGAGCATGGTGGTGAGTTTAGCCACGGGAGGTCGACTGAGGCAGTCAGCGACACAATTTTTTCTCCCTGTCTTATACTTTATGTTGATATGGAACTGTTGTAGGTATGTGGACCAATTTTTATGGCGGTCGTTCTGCAACTTCCATTGTGTCTGTATGAACTGCAGAGGCTTGTGATTAGTGCGAATGATTGTCTCCTTTCCCATAATGTAATGTTTCCATTGACGGAAATATTTCACAATGGAATACATTTCCTTGTCATATATGGGGTATTTCCAGACGGTATTTGAGAGTGTCTCACTATGGTATGCTACTGGATGACCGTGCTGAGTGAGAACTACGCCTACAACATAGTCAGATGCATCAGTCTCAATATCAAATGGTTGTTACAGATCAGGTAAGGAGAGAACTGGAGTTGAGCGCAAGCGATGATTCATATCATAAAATTATCTTTGTTGTTCCTTCCCCCATGTGAACTTTTCCCTGCCACCACCCTTGGTCACTTGGTCGAGGGCCCATGCAATATGGGATAATCCCAACACGAACCGTCAGTAGAAGTTGGCAAGTCCCAAGAAGCTCCGAAGATCTGTTAGTGTGGTCGGGGCTAGCCAATCATAGATGAATTGGATATTAGTTGGATCCACATGTACACCATGCTAATCAACAATGTAGCCAAATTATTGGACCATGTTCTTGCCAAAGGAGCATTTTTCCAAGTTGGAATATAGTTTGTGCTGCCGCAGAGTGCTCAAAACCTGTTGAATATGTTGCATGTACTCCTCCCAAGTTTTGTTGAAGATGAGGATGTCATCCATATATACCACCATAAAAGAGTTGGTGAAGGATATTAATATATCATCCATCAACCTCATGAAAGTGGTTGGTGCATTTGTTAAGCCAAAGGGCATGACCAACCATTCAAAGAGACCTTATTTAGATTTGAAAGTTGTCTTCCATACATCATTTGATTCTATGGGAACCTGGTGGTAGCCATACTTTAGGTCAATCTTGTTGAAAAAATTTCCCCCCTTGAGTTGATCAAGAAGGTCATCAATTCGAGGAATTGGGTACTAGTTCCTGACTATGATTCTGTTTAATGATATGTAATCAATGTAGAGCTGCCAGGTCCCGTCTTTCTTCTACACCAGTACAATCAAGCTTCTGCAAGGGGAGGAGTTGGGTTTGATGTGCCCCTTTTGAAGAAGCCCTTGGATCTGACGCTTTATTTTATCATTTTCCATCAACAAGTGACGATAGACTGATCCATTAGGCATAGATGAACCGAGGGTTAGATCAATTGGATGCTTGACTTGGCAGTGCGTTGGTACCCCGGTGGGTGAGGAGAAGATTCCTCTGTACTCTTCCACGATCCCGTCCACTTTCTTCTGCTAAAAAGAGAGGCTTTGTGTAGAGGCCATAGATGTGGCAGCGACCTTCTACTAACAGTGAGCATGGATCACAAAAAAGACGAACTTCTCAGTCTGTGAAATTACCTTACTGCATTTCTTAGTAGAGATTAAAGAAATAACAGTAGGCGACGCTACCTCTGGTATCATGTACAATTGTCTACCCAAAGTAATAATAACACTACATGGTCTAGACTCATACACAACATGTCGTTTCCACAAATATGGTTTTCCTAAAAGAATATCACAAACTTCAAGGGGAGAAATATCACACAATACCTCGTCTTTGAAGGGCTTGATGTTGTAGGGCAGACAACACTGTTGGATGACATGGAGATCTCTTCCATGGTGAAGTGAGCCGATGGTGTAGGGTTGTGGGTGTGGTGTCATCGACAGGTCCAGTCATTTGATGACCTCTGTTGAGATTAGGTTCTTCTAACTGCCACTGTCGACAATGAAATATTGAAGCGAAGCCCCCTTTACCCACATCTATAAGTGAAAGAGGCATTCCCCTTCCTCTGGTTCTTCTGGTTCGCTTGGATGGACTTTGGTGGTAGAGACAGTGGCGCTGGGTTCGAAATTAATAATCTTCTTCCCTTCTTCTAGATTTGATTCGGAGTCATAATCTTCCTCTAACTTGGAAGCTTTCATCTCGGCCACCAGTGACTGCTTGGAGCGACATTCTTCATTGTTGTGCCAAGGGATTTTATGGTGTTCACACCACTTTCCTATGTCCTTCTTTGAATTCTCATTACCCTTCTTGTGTTGCGGCTTGGACTAGTTGTCCTAAGAGTGGCCATCTTCACTCTATCCCTTGTTCTGTGGGTTGGGGCCACCTTTTCACTACTTCGCCTGTGAGGAAATTGCAAATCCAAACTCTCACCTCTTCTTCTTAAATTTCTTCTTGATCTTGACAACATATCTATAAGTTGCACCTAATGATGCGATGTCCATAAAATCCATTTCTGTTTGAATATATCTATGTAGGAAGACATGGTATTTGAGCACCATATCTCGCTCAGAGTATTTGATACCCAATTTGGTGCACAGGGTATGGAAAATATTGGTGAAATTTGGTACTGTCTGGTCCCTTTCCTAACACAGCGTGGTCCATCTTGTGTATTGGTCCTTGTAGCTTCCAACAGGATAGTACTGTTCTTTAATGGCATCCCTAAAGGAATCCCATGTGGGGGAGACCACAAATATTGCAGATTCCTCTATGGACCTTTGCTTAGAGTAAGTATCCCACCAGTCCTTAACATGGGGGATGTCCTTGAGGAGTGCAAAAGTAATATTTTCCCTGTCGGAAAAATTGTGGACCGAAAAGTACTCTTCGAGCAGATTCAACCATTTATCTACAACATCCGTATCTATCAATCCTTCAAATAATGGAATATCAAAATTTACTTTTACCTTGAAGGGGGTTGCATGGCCGCTTGATGAAGATGTGTCTCCTGTGGGAAGTCTTCAAAGGATCTGTGTAAAGTTGTCCATCATTTTGTTCCTTTGTCGCGTAAGGGCTTCCTTGAGAAACATTTTAAAAGGATCTCATGCTCCATCATATTTCTTCTCATCCCCCATGGGTTGTTGTCAGGCTCGGCGCAACCGATCTTGTAAAGGCTCGATTGGTTCGACTCCCAACTTCTTGTACGTAGATCTTGTCAGGGACATGCACAAAAAAAATAAAATGAAGAGAAACCCGCTCTAATAACACCGATCCGGATTTATGAGTGGAACGAAATAAATAATAGATTGAATACAATAACACATAGATACTTAGAACAACAATAGATATCCAGTGAACAATAAATTCTATTGAATAAATAAAATAGGCTGAAACTATAAAACTGCAGAACCAAAAACAACTTGCTCGAATGGTGGTAGCTATCTCTGAGAAGAGATGTGGCTACTATGCGCATCCGTCTGAGAAGAATGATTACAATAAGGCTTCATAGGATTTTTTAACATTACTAATGAATTCTAAAACCTTAGACATCCAAAAACCTAACCCTAGGAGAAGAAACGCCAAAAGTTATGTGAGCCCCGATGGGTAAGTTGGTACCTCAACTTCCCGAGGTCATAAATTTTGCATGCGGTCTTCATTTTAGGCACGTGATAGCCCGTTGGAAAGATATTTTCAAGAACTACACATTATGTTGTCAAGCTCTTAGTTCATCTACAGTTTGACTATGGAAAGACAAAAAAACACTGTTTATGGCCCCAATACAGATCTGGAAGTACAGAAAGATGTACTGACATGAAAAATTCCAACATAATCCAGTTGGATTAGGTGGGAGGCCACCAATCTCCACCTGGATGTTGTGTAGGGATTCAGACAACCTCAGAAGTGTAGAACCCACAATTACAAAGAATTACAAAAGAACGTGTTGAACTAAAAATTGTCAAGAGAAGTCAGTTGGAATAGGTGGGTGGCCACCAATATCCACTTGGATCAAGGTATTAACCTGCACGTGTAACCTTTGAAAAGACTAGAATATTCTGGGAAGCAAGAGAAACCCTAAAATGTTGGATAATAACCCTAGAAAACAAGTCGGCTCAAGAGAATATTTAATATTGAGTTATTAGCCTCTAGAAAGAGAAGATGACACAAGGAAGTGAGATAGAGAAGTATAAATAGAGGGTGTTAGAGCTCATTTGTCACTCTCACTCTCACAACTGCATAAGATTAGTGGTGCGCAAGTTTGGAGAGGGAGTGCAGCTACAGCTGCTGCAACTGAGATTTTGGCTTTTGGTTGGACTTTCTCTTGGTTATGGTTTGGAATTTTTGCTTGGTCTTTGGTTATTCTTTCTTGGTGCGTTATTCTTGGAGAAAGATGTGCTACCTTGGTTGGCTATTGTTTTTCTTCCGAAATTATTCTATCTGTCAAGGTTAAGGTGCTCGGGGGTGGCCTTTATGTCTATGGTTGGGTGACAATATTGTTATATTGTCTATGGAAAAATGAGCACATCTCTTTATTTCTAACAAGAAGTGCCTGCTCTGATACCATGTAGAAATTTGGATCTAACTCAAATAGTAAATGAGCCTAGACTCCATAGAACAAAACAATAATAGAAAAAAATAGATTTGTATATCTGTTATGTTGTTATAATACAAGAGCATGTTTGTTATATGTAACAATGGAAGAGTCCCAGAATTAGAAAAAGATCACTCCATGGAAATTAGGGATGCTTACTTATGCTTACAACTAACAATAATTGGTTGGATGAGAAAATTGGAAAAAGACACTAACACAACACTAACATTGGTTACTATCATGTACAAGTTTGAGGGAGGGTTGGTTACCAAACCTAGAATTTGAAGTCCCGCATGATGTTTTTTTTTTAAGATGTATTTGACATTTAGATACAGAATCTACACGTCAACACTTACATGCATGTAAAGTCCTAACCCATCAAATTGGTGTTCCATTGGGTAAGGTACCCATCACAATTTCTAGTAGGTACTTAACTTACTTAAGCCTTATTGTACAACCTACGGCGGCGACAAACTTGACAGAGGTTCGTTCGAAGAGTAAACGAAACAGTGAATGAAATTTAATGTTGTCTGACTCTCGGTGGGATTACAGACCACTAATTTACTCAAACATGAAGGTTAGATGTAAACTTTGGGTTGAGTGCAGCACTACTGCTGCATTGTAATTTGCAACCAATTTGGTGGAAATGCTCTAGCTATGTTTCTATTTTGCTACCAAAATGGATTGTATTTCTTCTTTTGAAGTTGGAGAAGCAAGGTCTCCCATCCATAAATGGTTAATTGAATATCCAGTCAAGAAATGGGCTAGGAGGGATTTCCTTTCCTTCGCAAAGACGAGCATTGTTTTGGGTTAGGACAAGGAGTCACCAGGTGAGGATTGCTTATTTGAATCCTCGACCAACTTATGTTCTAAGGTTTTGACCATCAATTTCCACAAAGAATCCCAAGGCTAATCCCTCGGATATCAATAACAACACTCTTATGCTTGTCCAATGTCGATCCAAATCTAGATTTCTCATTTGCCGATCTCGACAATTGTGCAACTAGTTTGGACTTAATGCTAGATTGCATTATATTTAATTTGGTTCTTGATACTCCATTCCCAATATCACGAGAAAATGTAGCTCCTACTACCCTTAATCTCAGTGAGTTCAAATATTTTTAAACCTTTTATAGTCACGAGTTCAAATATTTTTAAACTTTTTATAATCATGAATATGTTTATTATTAGTAATGTATAAATTTCTTTTTAAATTACAAACTGAAAGGCCATTTTCCTTTATTTTAACAACCCTAACTTATTTGTATACTTTTTTTTTCCATTAAGAGGCTTTGCTACAAATTTCTCATAGATATTATTAATTGATTCAATGAAATTTCAATATGGCTGAAAAAAAAATTAACACTCATAAATCTACTTCAAATGTAAAATAAGGAACATAAAAAAACAAAACAGTCATCAAATTTAAAGACATAAAAGACAAATTACCATCATCAAATTTTCATTGTAAATTTTAAATTTGAAATCCTGGGGATGGCGGATTACTATGTACAAGTTCGAAACATAAATGCCCAACCTGTGTGATAAAGAGATCATTCTAAGCAGGAAGCAGTTCTTGAGGGGTTCTCAGTTTTTTCTAGAAGAAGACTTAACTGTAAGACAACAAGAGGAAAGGAGGGACG
>JZKD02S1793841.1:417003-430047 GCA_000966675.3 Picea glauca | reverse complement strand
TGGAAAAGGCCAAAAGAAAGGTGGGAAGAAAGAGTATGTATTTTGTGCTCATCCAGAAAAGTGGAAACAGAAAAACATTTCATTTTAGAATGTGAGGCCCTCAAAGACAGCAGGGGAAATTATGCAGGTATTCTGGCAGCTAATTCTTGGGATAATCTATTCAGCGAAGAGTTTGTTGAGAAGCTGGGAGTGATTATTGTAAAACTTCACAGGAAAAGGGCCGAATGCAAAAGCCAGATGGAAAAACAATCTGTCCCATAGGCTATTTTTAGCCTCGTGGACGTTAAAAATACTTTCATTTCATTTCATAAAAGACAAATGACCATCATCAAATTTTCATTGTAAGTTAAATTTGAAATCCCGGGTACTGACGATTACTATCGTGGACAAGTTTGAGGGACTGCTGCAGAATTATATCAACTATGTACACGTCGGCATGCAGAAAATTAAATGCTCATACAGCTGTATACTTATCTTATTCCCTGGTAGCATTACGGTAAAATAGATTTGGGTTAATTTATTATTTTTATCTTTAAATTTTTCATCTTTATTTTGATCTTTAAATTTTTCATCTTTATTAAAATTTTGATCTTTATTTGAGATGTAATTATTTTGATCTTTAAATTTTTTATTTTTATTAAAATAGATTTGGGTTAATTTATTTTGTTATAAATATTTAAAATTATTTTGGTGAATTTTCTACTATTATTATTATAGTAAAATAATTTATTTATTTATTCATGAGATTTTGTTATATTTTTTATTATTAATATTTTTTTGTTTAATTTTATTATTATAAATAGTTGATTTTTAGTTTTTAATATTAGATTTTATTTTTATTTTTTAATTTTAGATTTTATGTTTTCAATTTTGTATATAATAAATTTTTCAATTTCATTATTTGAATATATATAAAATTTTCAATTTCATTATTGGAATAATAAACTTAGATTTATTTTAACTTTTAGAAAATTAGTGCTTTTCACTACCATAATTTTGTATATAAAAAAAAATTAGTGCTTTTCACTATCATAATTCTGTCATTCTTCCTTTAATTTTTTTTTTTTTTTTGGCTTAGTTTAAATATTAAACTTTTTTTAATTATTTTTTTTTGGCTTAGTTTAAATATTAGACTTTTTGAATCGTTTATGGTTGTGCTTTTTTATGAGTGGTTGAGATTGCATAGTTATGGTGGATTAGAGGTTTTTCGAGGCGCTGGATTCATCTGTGCATTCAAAACTACAATTCAAACAATGAAAATTACAAATTTACCAACTATTGCCAGGGGATATTTACCCAAAAAAATCTAATAGATAGACTACTCTCTTTTATTTTAAGTTTTTTCTCTTTTTTGAATTTTTAGATATCCCCACCTAACCATATGAAAGCAAAAAATGAAAACCTACCTTACAAGTTACTATATCTTTTTCTTCAAATTTCTCCTGTCTTCTCTCCCACCATCCTCCCACACTTAAGACACTGTTTCCTTAAATTTCTTCTCTCTTCCCCAGATTAAAAAGTTGAATTTTTAGATATCTCCACCTAACCATATGAAAGCAAAAAATGAAAAACCTACCTTACCAGTTGCTCTATCTTTTTCTTCAAATTTCTCCTCTCTTTCTCTCCCACCATCCTCCCACACTTAAGACAGTGTTTCCTTAAATTTCTTCCCTCTTCCCCTGATTAAAAGTAGGTTTTTAGATAGTCGTAGTGTTGAAAAGTCAACAAGAAATGTGTGTCTAATTTTTTTTTCCCTTAAATAAATTGGACAAAAAATATTAATCTATTATCTCATAATTACTTGAAATAGTTAACTGAAATGGCAAATCAGTTAGCTATAGGAAATTCAAATTCAAAGGTTGACTAGTGGGACATGGAAGTCGAATTAGTTGTAACTAAGTGACTTGAAGTTGTAACAGAGTTATAAGTGTAGCTATGTGAGTTGTGAAGTAGTTTAACTCAGTTAAGTGAGTTAAGCTCAGTTGTACTAGTTGTAACTGAACTTACACTAGTGAGAGTTCAGTGAATTAATTATTAATTAATTCACAATCAGTGAACTCACATGCAACTGAAGATTTACCAATGTTAACTACATGCATGTCAGATCCAGTGGAGACCCAGTTGAGATAACAGGTGAAAGGGACAGTTTGGCTATCAGTTGTGATTTGAGTGAAGTGCACTCATGCAATCACACACACAGTGGATGTGCCCATGAGCAATGCGCAGCCTAGGCAAGAGGAATTTGAATTCATTTGCAGGGATTTGCGCAGAAGAGGCAGGTTGTCTGGAGGCAAAGAATTGGCACATGTATTTGTTGATTTTTGTATGACAGTGTGAGATGATATTATTGTACTGAGAGCTCTTGGATTAGAGTTTTGTATGAGATTGTTTCATGATCCATGATATACATAATCTATGATAGTGGGGTTTTTAGCTTTATGCGTTCCCGGTAAAACATTTGTGTTATGTGTGATTGATCTTTCTTCTTGATATTGCAATTGTCGATCGTGTTTTAAATTCCGCAAGAATATTTGTAGAAGTGATTATGTATTTAACAGTGGCATATAATTGTTAGATCAAGAGAATCCAGGCAATATATAATTTGTATTGAAATTTCTACATGGTATCAAAGCGTAGAAGATTGCAGAAGCTAAGTTTGTGACTGGATAGAATTTGAATTTGCAGAAAGACTTTCTTGGTGCTACAACTGATTCAAGATAGAAATGGATTTCAATGGCTTGAGGTTAGAGTATGCACTCGAGGGCAGCTCAAACTATATTGCTTGGAAGGACAGGATGGAGGAAGTACTCGAAGACAATGGCTTGAAGGAATTCATTGACAAAGATGGTCCTAAGCTAGATGTTGCAGATACTGCAAATCTTGATGCATGGAAAAAGAAAGTGGCAAAGGTGAGGAGGATCTTGTTGGAGGGAGTACCAGACCACCTTGTCTCAATCCTCCATGGGAAAGTCACACCATATGAAATCTAGAATACTTTGACGAATCTATTCCAAAACATCAGCGACCATAGGAAATTGGTGCTCAAAGATAAACTTAGGAAGATCAAGATGGAGAAGAGCGACTCCATTCAAAAATATCTCATGAAGTTTGTCCAATGTCGGGATGAGTTGGGGAGTGCGGGAATAATAGTTGTTGATGATGATTTGGTGATCTTGGCTCAATTATCAAGACTCTGTCAATGGAAGGGAAAAATTGCCAGATACGACTATGGTCAGATCTAGTGCAGGAGGAGTTCATGCGGAACACCAGAGATGGATCTTAATCAAAGCATGATGATGAAGAGGATTTTACTTTGGCTTCCAAGGCAAGGAGAGGGAAGGGGAAGAAATTCCATTCAAAATCTGATTCTAAAGGCAAGAAGCTGGATTTGTCCAAAGTGAAGTGTTTTTACTTCATGAACATGAGAATCTTGCTACTAACTGTCCGTAGAAGAAGCAGAACAAGAAGGTTGTTGGAGATGCAGTTGGTGAGGCCCTTGCCTCACAATTTGAACTTGAATTCTCTTTGTTTTCATGCATGGATTCAAGTGCATTGGGATCGGTGTGGTATTTGGATAGTGGCACTTCCTTCCACATGATGGGAGATAAGGAGTTTTTCAGTGACTTGGAGGAGAGAGATCTAAAAATGCATATAGAGATGGGCGAAAATGGATGATACAGTGCGACTGACATTGGTACCATTACTTTTCAGAGGGAGTTAGGTAAACCATTTCAATTGAAAAATGTTATGCATGTTCCAGGTCTGAAGAAAAACCTGGTCTCAGTTGCAATGTTGGAGGACAGAGGCTATGATGTTGCTTTCAGCGGTGGAAAAGCTTTTATGCGACATAAAACAACGGGTCAAGTCAAGAGGATAGGGATTTGATTTAAGAATCTCTACATGTTGGAGGTAGATGGCTGTGCTACCATGATGGGCAAGGCAGAAAAAGTGGTGATCCGAGATGAGGGAGAATTATGGCACATGCGATTGGGCCATCTTCATCATGGAGCCTTGAAAATCATGCAACAAATATCTACTGGACTCTCAATGGGAACACTTGCTCAATTAGATCAGTGCAAGGGTTGCACCATGGGGAAGTATGTAAAGTCCAACTTTCATGAAAAGGAGAACCATGCTTCGGTGATCCTGGAGAGAATTCACACAGACGTGTGTGGACCATTCTCGGTTGCTTCAACATCAAAACATAAGTATTATGTTATTTTTGTTGATGAATTTTCTCGTAAATGTTGGATCTTCTTCATGTAGATGAAGGATCAAACATTATCAAAGTTCTGTGAGTTTAAAGCATTGGTGGAGAAAGAGTCGGGGAAGCAAGTGAAAGCTCTGAGGAGCGATAATGGTGGAGAATACATCTCTAACGAATTCAAAGACTTATGCAGCAAAGAAGGAATTCAAAGAGAACTCATAGTGCCTCATAACCCACAATAAAATGGGATCGTGGCGAGGAAGAACATAACGATTGTGGGTGCAACACGAGCGATGTTGCATGATCAGGTCCTACCAATGCATTTGTGGGCGGAAGCATGAAACACTACGGTTTTTGTGCAAAACCGTTGTCCTCATGGAGTACTTGGCATGAGTACACCTGAAGAAGCTTTCACTAGTAAGAAACATGATGTTTCTCATTTTAAGATTTTTGGGCTCATCTATTTATGTGCATGTGACCAAGGATGCCAGGAAGAAGCTGGAACCAACTGCTGAAGTTGGGATATTTGTGGGGTACACAGAAACACCCCATAATTATCATGTTTATTTTCCTAGCAGTAAGATGACTGTTATGCGACGGGATAAAAAATTCGATGAGGGGAAATCCATGCGGTTATCGCTTGAGAGGGAGATAAAGATGCATGAAGAGGAGGAACTACTAGTTCCCAAAGATGAGTCTCAAGATGTGGATCAGCCACATGAAGAGGTTCATGGAGTGGAGGAAACCACTCAAGCAGAGCCATCCATTAGAAATGGAAAAAATCACACCACAAAAGTTGATAGATTGAGACTAGATGTTGCACAAAATATAGGAGCCCCTACTTCACAGCACAGACAGAGACAGTCTCCTGATCGATTTACTGGATACATGGTTCTCATGAGCAAATGTATTGTGAATGGATCATCTTCCTTTCAGGAAGCAGTGTAGGATCCCACATGGGTTGATGCTATGGTGGAGGAGTATGACTCCATTGTTAAAAATAGTGCATGGGAAATTGTCCCAAGACCGGTCGACAAATTAGTGGTAGGTTAAAGATGGATCTATAAGGTAAAGCAAGTTGTTGATGGGAGTGTGGAAAAATACAAGGCCAGGTTTGTGGCCCGAGGCTTCTCACAGATCGAGGGGATAGATTATGATGAGACCTGTGCACCTGTCACAAGGTACTCTTCCATAAGATCCATATTTTTACTCTCAGCGCAGATGGGTTGGCACATTCATCAGATGGATGTGAAAATTGTGTTTCTCAATGGGATCATTGAGGAAGAAGTGTATATTGAGTATCCAGAAGGTTTTGAGACCTTTGACAGGGAGTCGCATGTGTGAAAACTCAAGAGAGCATTGTATGGGCTGAAGCAAGCACCCTGTGCTTGGTACACTCAGATAGACAGCTATTTAATTGGACTGGGCTTCACCAAAAGTGAAGCGGATGAAAACCTATATCAAATTGTGGTGGAGGGTAATATTTTAATCATTGTTCTTTATGTTGATGATTTAATAATCACTGGTGATGAGCAGCTGATACACTCATGCAAGGAGGACCTTGCAAAGGAGTTCGAGATGAAGGATATGTGCATCCTTCATTATTTCCTTGGATTGGAAATATGGAAGCGAGATGGTGAACTTTTTGTGTCTCAAGGAAAGTATGCAAGGGTGATACTGGGTAAGTTTCACATGGAGGGATGCAAACCCATAGATACTCCTCTTTCAAGAAACTAGAGGAAAGAGGATTCTACTTCTGGAGAGGTAGTGGATGCTACTGTCTATCCGACAGTTAGTGGGTTCACTAATGTATCTAGTGAACATGAGATCGGACATTTGCTATGCGATTAACCAGCTGAGTCAAGAAATGGTTAAGCCTACCAAGATATTTTGGAAGGAAGATAAAAATGTCCTGAGATACTTTAGGGGCACATCTGAGTATGTCTTATGGTATAGACAGACAAATGAGGTGAAGTTGCATGGCTTCACGGATGCAGATTGGGTGGGCAGCCCAATGGACAAAAAGATCACATCAGGGGGGATCTTTAGTATCGGATCTATAGTTGTTTCTTGGTACAGCAGGAAACAAATATCCGTGGCACTTAGTTCAGCGGAAGCAGAATACATGGAAGCAAGTCAAGATGCATGTGAGGCTATCTCGATGAGAAAGATCTTGGCTGGTTTGTTTGGTTCTCATTTAGATCCAACAGTGATTCATTGTAATAATCAGAGTTGCATTAAAATCTCGATTAATCCTGTGTTTCATGATAGATCTAAGCATATAGATATCCGGTATCATCATATCAGAGATTGTGTGCAACGGAAGATCATGTTGCTTCAGTACATTGCTACGAAAGATCAGGATGTAGACATTCTAACGAAGGCACTCACCAGGAGAAAATTTGAATACCATAGAGACGGGATTGGGGTGAAGGATAATCCCTTTCTTGTTGAGAGGGAGTGTTGAAAAGAAAACAATAAATGTGTGTCTAATTTATTTTTCTCTTAAATAAATTGAACAATAAATATTAATCTATTATCTCATAATTACTTGAAATAGTTAACTGAAATGAAAAATAAGTTAGCTATAGGAAATTCGAGTTCAAAGGTTGACTGGTGGGACACGGAATTCAAATTAGTTGTAACTAAGTGACTCAAAGTTGTAACAGAGTTATAAGTGTAGTTATGTGAGTTGTGAAGTAGTTTAATTCAATTAAGTGAGTTAAACTCAGTTGTACTAGCTGTAACTGAACTTACACTAGTGAGAGTTCAGTGAATTAATTATTAATTAATTCAAAATCAATGAACTCACATGCAACAGAAGATCAATGATTAATTAATAATCAATCAATGAAGCTCAGTTGTATTGTTAACTACATGCATGTCAGATCCAATGGAGACCCGGTTGAGATAACAGGTGAAAGGGATAGTTTGGCTATCAGTTGTGATTTGAGTGAAGTTCACTCATGCAATCACACACACAGTGGATGTGACCATGAGAAATGTGTAGCCTAGGCAAGAGTATTTCGAATTCATTTGGACAGTTTTCATTTGCGGGGATTTGCGCAGAGGAGGCAGGTTGTCTGGAGGCAAAGAATTGGCACATGTATTTGTTGATTTTTGTATGACAGTGTGAGACGATTGTATTGTATTGAGAGCTCTTGGATTAGAGTTTTGTATGATATTGTTTCATGATCCATGATATACATAATATATGATAGTGAGGTTTTTAGCTTTATGCTTTCCTGGTAAAACATCTGTGTTATGTGTGATTGATCTTTCTTCTTGATATTGCAATTGGCGATTGTGTTTTAAATTCCACAAGAATATTTGTAGAAGTGATTCTGTATTTAACAGTAGAATATAATTGTTAGATCAAGAGAATCCAGGCAATACATAATTTGTATTGAAATTTCTACATGTAGTCTAAATGTTCTACCAGATGATTTTTTTCCGGCTATATTTTTCAGGTATTTTGACCTAGCCAGAAATTGTTAGATCCTCAGATTTGAATGGTTCTTTTTGTAGAATCCAAGTATCCCAAAGATGTTTTAGCATTCTGAATCCATTTCTACATTCACAAATAAATTTTAAACAACAAAATATAGTAATTTAGTGCAAATTTATGTAGATTTTAACTAAAAAAAAAATATTTCTTAAAACAATTAAAGAACCCCTCTATATTCCTCTCCCTTGAACAAAGAATGAAAAGAAAGAATGGGTTTCCAAATATCTCTCCCACCGTTAAGAAAAATTTATGAAAAAGTTGTTACAGGATAAGACAAACTATTTCTTAATATACTGAACTGGATAGGTTAACTTCAAACAAAATATTACACATTTTTAATTTTACAAAATGATTGTAAATTTTAACTAATTTCTCTCGATTCAATTACAAAATTTGGCTTTTTACTTATTTTTGCAGAGAAGCAATAAAAAATTAATACTTTTGGTTTTTTGGTTTTTTCTTTACAGGATTATCAGAGAACTCACACAGACATAAACACGAAGAACACAGAAAACAACTTGTCTATTGCATTACGCTCATGGGTATTTATACAGTGGTGGGATGAGCTCCATCGTTGATTAATTTCCAGATCAATGGCTATAATTGCTTCTTCCAGACGTTTCTGGTTCTTCCAGGAACTTCCTGGAGTTGGTGCAGTCAGTCGTGCATTTACTGCACGCTTATCTCTATCACCTACTTCTGTGGTTTTTTAATTAATTTCTAACACTCCCCCTTAATTAAACAACCTTTACAACACCTATCTTATCTCTGCATATTACAAACTTAGCCTTCCCAAGAGGATTTGTAAATATATCTGCAGCATTATCATTTGTGTTGCAATACAATACAACAATTTCATTTGACTGTATTTTTTCTCTTACAAAATGATAGTGTGTCTCAATATGCTTTGACCTAGCATGATACACTGGGTTGTTTGCCAATTTGATGGAACTTTGGTTGTCACATTTGATGATTGTTGGTACTTTTTTTTTTTCTCCAACATCTTCAAGTATCCTCCTTAGCCAAATTGCTTCACAGGTGGCAGTGCATAATGCTTTGTACTCAGCTTCAGTGGATGACAAAGAAACAGTTGGTTGTTTCTTACTGATCCAGGACACGATCCCTGATCCAATACTGAATGCATATCTTGTAGTAGACTTCATGTCATCTGGATCTCCTGCCCAATCAGAGTCTGAGAAACCTGTCAAATCAACATCAAAATCATTAGTATACTCAATACCAAAATCAATAGTCCCTTTCAAATATCGGAGGACTCTCTTTCCAGCTTTCCAGTGATTCTCATGAAGCTTAGCCATAAATTGGCTAAGAATGCTAATTGAATATGCAATATATGTTCTGGTTGTGGTGAGATAATTTAGACTTCCCACCAATTGTTGATACAAAGTACCATGCACTTATTTTGAGTCATAATTATTGTTGAGCTTAACATTTTGTTATAATGGAGTAGATATTGGTTTACATGTGTTCATATCAAACCTCCTGAGTACCTCCTTTGTATATCTGCTTTGTGTGATTAAGGTCTTACCATTTTCTCTCCATACCTCAAGACTTAAACAGTAATCTAAATGTCCAATATCCTTCATTTCAAATTGTTGTGACAACTTTATTTTTATCTCTTCAATCATCCCAGTAGCACTCCCTGTTATGGTAAGATCATCCACATATAGAGAAATCAAAGAAATTTGACCATTTCTATCTTTCTTGATATACAGGTTTGGATCACTTTTACTTTTTATAAAGCCTTGTTGAAAGAAAAATGTATCAATTTTCTCATACCAAGACCTAGGTGYCTGTTTAAGTCCATATAAAGCTTTCTTCAACTTGCATACAAGATGTTCTTTTCCTTTCTTTACAAACCCCTCTAGTTGAACAAGATAAACCTCTTCTTTTAATTCTCCATTCAAAAATGTTGACTTGACATCTAACTGATGCAACTTCCAATTATACTTGGTAGCCAATGCAATCATTAATCTAATAGTATTCATTTTTTCTACAGGAGAAAAAGTGTCTTCATAATCTATCCCTTCTTTCTGTGAATAACCTTTGGCAACCAATCTAGCTTTGTATTTGTCTATACTACCATCAACATTAAATTTATATTTGAACAACCATTTTGATCCTATGGGGGTTTTGTTCTCAAGCAATTTCGTCAATTCCCATGTTTCATTTTTAATTATAGAGTCATATTCTTCCTTCATGGCATCCATCCATTCTTTGTGGTCTTTAGCTTGCTCATAATTTAAAGGTTCTACCACATTCATATCCTGAGTTATTAAGGCATAGTCTCTATACCTGACCGGGGTCTTAGATTGTCTTGTTGTCCTCCTTAGTTCTTCACTTCTTTGTGGAGTTCCTTCACCTCTTCTATGCATGCTCTGGCTACTTGTAGAATCTACGATGCTTGGAGCTTATCCTTGGACTTCTTCTTCTTCTTTAGTATTTTCCTCATTTTCTTTAGGTAGATTCCACACATCATAATCATATGCTTTTTGTACTTCATCTACATTTTCATGAAACAACACATCTCTACTTGCAAACAACTTATGATTGTTAGTATCAAACATCTTATAGGCTTTATATTCTGTACAATAACCAATAAATATGCATTTGATTTCCTTTGCATCAAGATTTCTTTTGTCTTCTTTTGGAATGTGAGCAAATGCTTTACTCCCAAATATTCTTAAGTGAGTCACTTCTGGTTTATATCCATAAAAATATTCAAAAGGTGTTTTGTACTCTAAAATTTTTGTAGGACTCCTATTCTTTAGATATACAGCAGTACTAATTGCTTCAGCCCAAAAACCATTAGAAATATTTTTACCTTTTATCATACTGCGAGCACATTCAACCAAGGTTCTATTTTTCCTTTCTGCTACTCCATTTTACTGAGGAGTATGTGGCACTGTAAACTGTTGTTGAATCCCATTATTTTTGCAATACCTGATGAATTCCCTTGATGTATACTCCCCTCCTTGATCTGACCTGAGAATCTTGATGCTCCTTCCTGTTTTCTTTTCAACCATATTCTTGAATTCTTTAAAGTATTCAAAGACATCACTTTTCTTTCTCATAAAATAGACCCAAGTGTATCTAGTTCTATCATCAATAAAGATAAGGAAATAATATGCTCCTCCAAGAGATTTAGTTTTCATGGGTCCACAAACATCAGTATGCACTAGTTCAAGAATTTCTTGCCTTCGTTTATCTATATGCATAGGAAAATCTTCTCTATGTTGTTTTCCTAATGCACATCCTTCACATTCAACATGTTCACTTTTAAACATTGGAATACCTTCTACCATTTCTTTCTTCTGAAGCATCATAAGATCATTATGGTTTAGGTGTTCATATCTTTGATGCCATAACTCTTCCATTGACATAGTTGTGGATGCCAACGCTTGATGATCCCTCCTTGTAACATCAATCTTATATAGTCCTCCAACTCTTGATCCTCTTGCAATGATTTTGTAGTGATCCTGTATATCTTTCACCACACATTGTGACTTAACAAATTCTACTTTTAGATCTTGATCTGCAATGGTGGATACCAAAATTAAATTCTTCTTTATGCCTGGAACATACATTACATTATGGATTTGTTTCACCTCACCAGTAGGTAAAGTCACAAATACATCTTCATACCCTTTAATTTCATGTGACCTATCATCTCCTAGATAGATCTTATGAACATCATTAATGTTTTCATGATATGTATCAAACCAATTCCTATTAAATGACATATGAATTGAAGCACCAGAATCAATAAACCAGGCATTAACATCATCAGTGTCTATTGATAAAGCAACATAAAAAAAAAAAAACTTGAGATTTTTGAAATCATCACATACTCTGGCACCATTATCAACAAAATTTCCCAAATTCTTGTTATATTTGGACTCATTAAACTTCCTCCTACAATCTTTAGCATAATGTCCAAACTTACCACAGTAGTAGCATCCTTCATTCTTCTTCACATTTTCGTTTGTGCTTGGTGGTGCCCTGCCATTATCTGGTTTTGTATGTGGTCTGCCTTGTTTATTTCTCCTCCATGGATTTCTTTTGTAGGGTTGTTTCCCTTTCGCCACCAATGCTAGATCTGAATTATGAGATCTGTCATTGAGATTCTTTTTGTGCTCCTCCTCTTACAGAAGAAGTCCTGTCAATTCATCAAAAGTAGGGGCCTTTTCCCTACCTGCAAGACCAGTAATGAACATTTGATATTCATCTAACATGCCATTTAATGTGACAGTGACCAGGTCAGTACTAGAAATCTTTTCACCAATATCTCCTAGCTTATCTTTCAAATCTTTGATTCTAGAAAGAAAGTTATTGATATTTTCATTCTCCTCCATCTTAATTGAAAGAAGCTTACTCTTCAAAAATAATACACAGTTTGTGTTCGTCGTCTTATACAAACCTTAAAGTGTCTCCCAAGTTTCATGGGATTTTTTGCATTCCCTAGTGTGTGGGATGATATTGTCTTTGATAGACATCCTCAAGAGCACCTTCGCTTTAGTCTCTCGTCACTCCCAATCCTGAACTGAGGTTGTCGAGGCTACTAGTTTTTCTTCATCTCCACATGAAATCGACCAAACATTGTATCCTTCCATCAACGTCTGCAAATTAAACTTCCAATTGACATAATTTTCCCCATCTAACTTATTTTATTCATTTATATATGAATTTGCCATTTTTTTTTTAAGCACTAAAATGGCTAGTAATACCCAATACTCTAAAACCCCAAAAACCAAAAACTTTGTAACAATTGATGCTTCAAATTATAGATAGCCCAAATAACAATATATAACTTCACCTCTTTATAATGTGATATATAACTTCACCATGAAAAACATATAATCATATTACCAATAAACACCTTATCATCACATTATCACACACCACCATTTAACCTTAGTTCAAATATTTTTTTTTCACACCATGAGGCCTTTCCACATTATTATCTTTAAGTTATGATTTATGTTAGTCTTTACACAATACAAAAACCTCTTTCACCAAATCTTCCAACATTCAACCATTAAAAAAACTTCTCTCGTCAAATCGTCCAACATCCACCCATAAAAGGACAAAAAGCTTCCTTTTTTGTTAGGGTCCTAACCCGCACATAGGTAGAGAAATATATTCAGATGTAATAAAGGTCAATATTAATAAGGTCTTTAAATAAAATAGAATAAGGCGGATGTAAGAAGACCTAATGGAAGCTTCTGCTTCTAGAAGGATCTTCCTCTAGATGCTTCTCTTGATAGACATATTTAGTATAAATAAGGGTCGAGGGTATGAAAACCCTAGC
>JZKD02S1793841.1:385965-410347 GCA_000966675.3 Picea glauca | reverse complement strand
TCATATGCAAGTTCATATGGCCAAGCGCTTAGCCCAAAGGGCTAGCGCTGGCCCCAACTGTATTAATACCCGGTCATATTGCAATGGCATAGGACCATAGGGCCATGGGCTTACAACATAGCCCCCCCCGCGCACAGTTATAACCATTGGTTTAAAATTAAAACCGCATATATGCAACGGTTAACAAATGGTTATATTGGAACCGCGTTTAATTTTAAACCCGCGCGCCAACCACAATGCCACGGTTACATTACAACACCAATAAGACCGCGGGCCGGGGCTAAGCCCCGGCCCGACCCTCCACCACCGATTACAACAATTGAATTCAAATACAAATTGTCTCGCTTGGTTAACAAGAACTATACGGTGGTCCATTGGTCGAAGGCTCATTACAAAGGCGTAGTCGGTATGGGAGGTCCGGGGTTCGAATCCCCCGGGCCCCAAATAAAATTTTGACACAACCAATATTGACAAAACCCGGGGTGCCACGTGGTAGCCCGTGATTGGGCCACGTGGCACCTTAAAAACCAATTAACACATGCCACGTGTCAGTCGCCCATTGTTCCACGTCACCTGCCGCGTCGACTTCCGTACGTCCAGTCAGCACTGCCACGTCAGCACCACGTCACTTCCGTACGATCCAGTCATCATGCCACGTCAGCGCCGTACTGCCACGTCGACCTGCTGCATCAGCCCTACCGTACGCTCTGTCAGCTTGCCACGTCAGCTGCTGACGTCACCCGTGCCACGTGTCACCCTTCCAGTAGTGACACGTGTCACCTCGAGATTGGTCCAGTCGTATCCCAAAAATGCCAAAAATGCCTCACACGTGTCACGCTCTGGAGCCGCCACGTGTCCTGTACGGAATCTGCCACGTCATCGTACGGACCTGCCACGTGTCGTCCTCTGGTGCTGCCACGTCACCTGTACGGACCTGCCACGTGTTGCACGTACGGACGTGCCACGTGTCCTTGTACAGACTGACACGTGTCCTGTACGGACAGGTACAGTCAGCATCCCAAAATTTTGCCTGTTTGGCTCGACGGATAGAATGCGATATCTTCTTCATACGGACTCCGTTTGACATAAACATTATACCACCAGAATCAGGAAGACGAGATAGACTCAATGGTGTTGGTTCCGTCGGATTCTGAGCACTTTCATTTTTGAGCATTTTTCATGCCCTGACAGCCTTCTGAATCCGATTTCGGATCACTTTAGGATGAGCTTCGATACAAAGGCCGTTTGTATTTAAGTAAAAAATAAAAGCTTAAATCCACGGTACTTTCTGAGCTTCATGCTACACCCACAACGGGGCACTCCGGGTTCACCAAAACCTATGACAGGGTCAAACGTTCTTTTTTTCTGGGATGGTATGAAACAGGACATCTGTAATTTTGTCACTGAATGTGATGTGTGTCAACGTAACAAGGGAGAAACAGTCAAATCTCCGGGCACACTACAACCGCTTCCGATTCCACCTTCTATTTGGAAGGATATCTCTATGGACTTTATTATTGGCTTACCCAAATTGGGAAATAAATCAGTCATAATGGTGGTTATGGATTGCCTTTCCAAGTATGCTCATTTCTGCGCTCTTCAACACCCATTTACTGCATCCACGGTGGCTCAAATTTTCATGGACCAGGTCTTCAAGATTCATGGCATGCCGCACTCTATTGTTTTTTATCATCACCCAACTTTCACAAGCAATTTTCGGCAAGATCTGTTCAAGCTATAGGGCACCCAATTGCATCTCAGCACAACTTATCATCCCTAGATTGATGGTCAAACGGAAGTTGTCAACAAATGTTTGGAAACATATCTGAGGTGTTTTTCCTCTGAAAAGAAAAATTAGTGGTTTCAATGGTTACCCCTAGCTGAATGGTGGTACAACACTTCCTACCATACAACTACACGCATGACTATTTTTGAAGCGGTATATGGACAGAAGCCACCTTCAGTTCTCTCATACTTACCGGGTACCTCGAATGTCCAGGCGATTGACCAAACACTTACATTTCGAGAGGATATTCTCCGTACCCTCAAAGAGAACTTGGTCATGGAACATAATCACATGAAGCAACAAGCAGATCAAGGTCACTCTGAACATCAATTTGCAGAAGGGGATAAGGTGTTTCTGCGACTGCAACCATACAAGCAAACTTCCCTCAAGGCCGAGCATTGTCAGAAGCTAGCGCCCAAATTGTATGGTCCTTATACAGTTCTCAAGCGTGTGGGACAAGTCGCCTATCAGTTAGCTCTGCCCATTCATTCGAAGTTACATCCTGTTTTTCATGTTTCATGCTTAAAGAAGGTGATTGGAACTAGGTGCCAAATTCAAACCAACCTTCCCGAGTTAGCTGAAGAAGGATCCATTTGGCTACAGACAGAAGCAGTTTTGGACCAGCGTGAGCATCGCCTGCATCAAAGAACCATCAAGGAAGTGCTAGTCCAATGAAAAGATACAACTCCAGCAGATGCCACTTGGGAACTAGCTACCATTCTGCAGCAGTTTCCACATCTCAAGCCTTGAGGAAAAGGTTGTTTTTAAGAGGGCGGACATGTTAGGGTCCTAACCCGCACATAGGTAGAGCAATATATTCGGATGTAATAAAGGTCAATATTAATAATGCCTTTCAATAAAATAGAATAAGGCGGATGTAAGAAGACCTAATAGAAGCTTCTGCTTCTAGAAGGATCTTCGTCTAGATGCTTCTCTTGATAGACATATTTAGTATAAATAAGGGTCGAGGGTATGAAAATCCTAGCTTGGAGATTATTGTAACAGAGCGTTGCTCAACTGGAGGTTTCCCCCTCGAAGAGGCCCGTGAACATTGCTTTTTGAATCAAAGTGTTATTTATGTTGTTGTTCTTATATCATTTATGTGTTATTGTGGAGATTATGCTGGTTATATTACTGTTATTCTGCCATTTCTAGAATTTTATTTATGTTCTGCATACTTTTTATATTTGGTATATTACATTTTTACTGAAATTTACCAGCCAAAGGAAAATATGTAAAATATTCCTTTTTACTGAAATTTACCATTGTATACCTTCACGGCCTCTTAAAAAAAATTGAATGCCCCGACTCCAATAGCCCCAAGAGTCCACGACTCGCCCTCACAACGGATAGGGAGAAACAAGTAATCTCCTCCAGGCAGATTGGCGACCCTCTCAAGCAGCCTTTGAACCTCCTTCACGTTCACAATAGACAAAGAGCAACAAATAATCTTCACGCAGATTGATGACGAACCTCCTTCACGTTTACGACAGATAGAAAATAATCTCAAATCAACAGTCACACCTCCCTTTCAGAGATTATCACATCTCAAAGTACTCACGGCTCTCACGCCTCACTATTTTCACAGCACTCACGCCCTCTCTGTTCACAGGGCACTCCCGTCTCTTTTGCACAGGAGGAGAGCACTTTTGCATAGGAAACTAATCAATAGCAAGAATTCCTCACAACCCTTTTTTTTTGGACCTCACAGCTCTGCCCTCTCTGGCTCACACGACCCTCACAGCTTTCTGGGACCTCACAACTCTGCCCTCTCCGGCTCACACGACCCTCACATCTTTCTGGGACCTCACAACTCTGCCCTCTCTGACTCACATGACCCTCACGACTCTGATACCATATCAGATAACTCACACAGACATAGACACGAAGAACACAAAAAAAAACTTATCTATTGCATTACAGTCATGGGTATTTATACAGTGGTGGGATGAGCTCCACCGTTGATTAATTTCCAAATCAATGGCTAAAATTGCTTCTTCCAGACATTTCTGGTTCTTCCAGGAACTTCCTGGAGTCGGTGCAGTCAGTCGTGCATTTACTGCACGCTTATCTCTATCACCTACTTCTGTGGTTGTTTAATTAATTTCTAACAAGTATATCATTGTAAAATTTACCTTATTTTTTTCGTACAATTACATAGTTTAGCCTTTCACTTATTTCGCAGAGATTGTTACAGGATATATTTGGAGTAGGAACTAAAACCACCGCAAGAATAATGGAGTGGACAATGGAAGAACTCATATGCAACCCTGAGAAAATGAAACTAGTTCAGAACAAGTTGGACAAGGTGGTGAGACACAACATAATGGTAAAAGAATGTGACATTGACAATCTCCCTTATCTCCGTGCAGTGGTGAAAGAAGCATTCTGATTGCATCCCCTGGTCTGCATTTCGATTGCATCCCCTGGTCCTCTTGCTATGCGGTTTTAAATTTCCGGTCAATCCAGAGCTTTGATAGATTTTCTGAGCATCTGGATTGATTTAAAATGGAGCTAAACCTGGAATGGATGGAATTTTGATCCATACAAAACTCAAACTACCCCTGAAAATCTAGCCGAATTCAAGACCATTTTTTTGCCTAAAAACCTGGTATGTTTGCTCCGAGATAGCCTACTCCGTAAGTCTATTAGACTAGCTTCCGTTTTGTTTAGATTGACTTATTTATTTGTCCTCCAACCGTTTTGTTTAATGTTCAAATGCATTAATTGATTAACTAATTTTTCATCCTTTTAGTGTTTGTTTTGACTTTTAATATGGTCACTCAAATCATTTTGATGAAATTTTGTGAATGAAAAATTGTTAAAATGTAAATTTTCATTGCTAAAATTGTAATTTTAAGTATTTGAATAAATTTAGAGTCTTTGAACTAATCCAAAATTAAAATTTATCATTATTAAAATTGCAATTTTATATTAAAATTCCAACCAAATTTTAATCAAACTACATAAAAGAAAATTTTGTAATTTTAAATATTTAAGTAAGTTTAGAATCTCTGAACTAATCCAAAATTACAATTTACCATTATTAAAATTGCAATTTTACATAAAAATTCCAACCAATTTTTAATCAAAGAACCACCAAAAAAAAAAAAAAGCCAATAAAATAATCTCTTTATCCAAAGCTGTTTTTTATTGCCATTTTTTTTTGGTTCTCATCTCTTTGTCATGTCCAATCCAACCACTCTGTAATTTACATGTTAAACTATATTAAAATATGTTCATTTACATGTTAAACTGTTTATTGTGTCTATTTTCTTTTTGGTTTTTTTATATGAGTTTGTTTACATTTATATAAAAGCTTGAGACGTTCAATCATTCAAACTAAACCTCTTATCTAACACATACGATCATATTTTTATATTAAATTTTAACTATTATAAATTAATTATAGTCAAATCACTACAACTCAAAGTATAAGAAACACATAAGATCAAAGTCTAAGAAACACATACGATCATATTTGTATATGAACTGTGATAAATTAATTATACTTGTATAAATTAATTATAGCCAAATCACTACCAAGTCATGTTGACATAGTGAAAATCCAATCCTATTGAAAATTAGTCCAGAGGATGGAAATGCAGTCCAAGGATGAATTTTAAAAGAACTGTGTGCATTTCCCTCTTATCAGGGGTTTCCTTCAGGGCTGGTAGTAGCCAGTTGCAAACATAGCAATTATTGTCAGGGATTTGGTTGCATGCTGAAGATGATATCATGCAATACCGTAAAAAGAATAGATGGGAGGGTTATAATTGCCAAAGTAAAAAGAAAATTATTAAGTGTTATCTTGTATTAATTTAGGAATATGGGAATGTTGGGAACTTGGATACGAGTATCTAGAATTAATAGAAGTTTTCCCTAAATTTACAAGAAATGTGAAGTTAGGAAGAACAATATTATATATTAAAAGAATATAAAAAATAGTTTACATTAGAAATCCACATAATAATACATTTTCAATTTTATTTCAATAAAATTGAAGGTCAATCTAGGACAACATTGTTCCTACTCTAATAATTATAAGATGGAAATTACTAATTTAATTTGTGCTAATAATTATATGAATATATTTAACACAATATGAAACTTTAATATCCATAAAGATTCCATATGAAAATGAGAAACAAAATACATATATCAAATTTTAACATCTTTTTAAAATTAAACATTACATATATAAACTTCAAACTTCAAATATCTTTATAAAGAAAAAAATAAATAGTATTACTCTTGTAATATGAAAAGACAATAAAAATCAATGATATGGTTGATTGATAGCAACAACAAATTTTTTATTTAAACAATTTTTATAGTTTAGTCTTTGTTTTATAGTTATATTTTGAATAAATATAATAAAAATATTTGTAATAAATTATGTATTTGTAATAATAAAATAAAAACATTTGCATTTTAATTTAATAATATCGATGGTACTTATCAATACCAAAAATATAATTTAATTTAAAACTCTCTATTTAAGAAACTAGTTCCCAAACTCCCATGCAATTATGATTATTTGTATAGGATAATAACAAATGAATTTGTTGATTGGGTTTAGTTTAGATTATTGGGAGGAATGATTACTATCCTCCCCACCTTTTTCAATTTATGTAAATGACATATTAAATTAATAATGTGTAAGCAATGTGGAATCTAAATTAGCAAGCTACATTTCTTTTAGAACACTATATTTTTAGGACAAGTTTAAACATTTTAATACATAAATGGATTGAATTTTATGAACAACCCTATATTTTTGGTCAAATTTTAAACAACAGAAAAAGTTAAAAAAATTAAAATATTTAGACTCCCATACAATGTGTATTGACGTGCTGCAAGTTCTTCCAACATTATTTTTATGATGAGCAATAACCAGTCTGTTGTATAGCATTCAATGGTTCATACATCCTTAGATGATCTTGATATATATGCTGAGATATATTTAACGGTGTATATATCACCTACCACATTCAATGTTGCGTAGCAAGCTGACCCGATTTTTGTTCCCTGAACTGCGCAACTACTACAACTTTTTGATTTTCGTTGTAATGAGTTGTATCATGTAACTCTGTCAATTTCACCTCGAAGTGAGGGTCCATGCTGCGAATATAGAGAGGAGATAATAGGAGGATGACAGTCTAGGAGGAGGAGAATCATCTGCTTTCTGGGTTTTATTTAATTTAGAGAATCATTTTTTTTTCCATGTCTGTTGAATTGGATTTTTATTTCTCTGGTTCAAGAATTGACTGACAAGGTATAAGAGGACGTGGTAGGAGTGAAAAAACTATATCCCTCAAACAGATTCCTTCCTTAGTATACATAGGCCTGCAACTTCTTGTCGGCTTTAGAGATTAGAATCTTAAAGCGTTAGCTGTTCGTTATAACGTTGCACATTTATGGCCTTAGTCAAAGTAACATGGCGAAGATGCAGGGATGGTCACGTGATCAATTGTTATTAATATTCTTTATTGTTATGGTGGTGACTCTGGTAAGGTTTTTACTGTCAACCACGTGCTTCCGAATCTCAAGAGCTTAAAAGATTTCGGGAACTTAACCATGTTTTAATTTTTTAATTTTTTTTTTATCTCTTCTTCATAGAAAATTATATTAATGTTTAAAATAACCATGAAATGTGTTACATTTGACCACGCCAAAGAAAGAACTTGTATCCTTTGTTATTCGATGCAAATCAAACTCTCGATGAAGAGGAGGATGACTTTCATCCCTACAATTTGGGCATTCAATCTCGTGGATGTCCCAAATTCTCTACATTGGTGTCATCATTCCCCATGGCCTCTACCTTACGTTTACACCACAATGCAAGTTTCCATTGATTTTATGGAAGCAACAATGGCTTAAGTGAATACAATCTCAGTGTTTCCTTCACCATTCATTATAGGTACTCAAGATTTGGAAGAACACACAATTTTAGGTCATGTTTTTTAACCATCCACAAAAGTTTTCCATGCACTCTCTTTTATCATACCAACTTTGTTAACATTTTTGATATTTGCCATTCTAAATCACATATATGTGAGCCGGCTCACATATGTCGGCTCACATATATGTGAGCCATCGAAGTATCAATTCTAGCAAGCAAGTTGTCTAAAAGATGGGCATTTATGTTATTCCAATTACTTAATATGTTCATCAATATTCTCCTCCTCCAACACATTGAATTCATTATGCACTTTCTTCATATGGCCTCCAATGTAGGTGTTAGTCCTTGAATTTTTCTTGACCTATTATTCACAAATTGTCTTTTCTTGACTTGATGTGATTGCCTAACTTTCCCTTTTTGACTCATTTCTTTTATACCTTTGGTGTGCTTTTATTGTTTTCTTTAGTGTTTTTGTAATGCTTTGTGAGATTAAGTTTGAATTAAGATTTTTAGAGTATCTTCCATCATGATTTAGAGCCATTTCTTGTTTAAATTTGAAATTTTTGAATTAAAGGAAGGCGCTACAACAATACCATTATTCTTGTAGCACTTGAAATCATCATTATTTTAAATGTGCCAAATCCTGAAAGATCGTGTCAGAAATTTCCTGAGATCATGTAGAAGGATCAAGCACCATCAATGATTCTAATAAAATCATGAATTGAGGTTGGGTAATGATTCAAAGAGATCGGGTTTTGTTCTTTCCAGTTCTACATCAAATCGAGGGTTTCGGGTCACGATCTCAAACAGAAGAATTCATGATTCAGTTTGTGTTATCCTTGTAGTGGATTAACTATGTTTTGTAGGTAAAGAAACTCTTTCATACCATTCATCATTTCAAAAGTTCTCAGAAAGCATAACCTTAGCGCCTGTAGGTTAACAAAAATCAGAACTAGTGTAATGGCTCCCAAGAAAGGTGGACATATTACTTGATTAGAGCCAAAAGGGGTAGAATTGTTGGAAGCCTATCCTGAATTGATGCAAAAATTTAAAAATGCAGGATGGTATGAGTTTTTTCCTTTATTTCAAGGTCACCATGAAAATATTTCCATGTTGTTTACTCAAAACTTCGATGGGTATGAGACAATGATTGGTAATGCGCTGATAAGAGTTAATGAGCATTCCATTGTCACGACATGCAAACTATCATTATATGGACAAAGATGGTGGAAAAAAGACAAGTTTCCTGTTGATCTAGCTAACCAGTGTATAGATCCAGAACACCATGACCCAGATTGGAGCCAGGGTATTCCACTGAAATGGTTAAAGGTAGAATGGATTAACGTTTTGACAACAATTCACATGTACATTATTGGTGAAGGAGGATTTTCAATTATTTATTGTTATCATGTATTGGTGATCTTCCTTTGAGCTTACCTTTTTATCTGTTAAAGAGTTTAACGAAAATGTCTAAGAGAATTCAAACTCATCCTCAATCTGTTGGTAAGAGTTTGTTTCACCAAGGTTTCATCAAACTTTTGGTCCTATATGCATTAAGATAACTCTAACTGTCATGGAATGATCTGAAAAGATCTTTTACATGACTATGGTTGAGTTATTAAGCATGTATTGATTAACCATTTAAGAAGCTTAAATAAAGAGAAAGGATTATAGAAGAATCATAACATCCATATACACATATGCAGATCTGAGATAAGAAATAAACAACAGCAAACCATAACACCAATGTGATAACGGAGTTCGGCAATCTCGCCTACGTCTATGGGCCTTGTCTCAGTGGGCTTTGCTTATTTCTATTCGAATCTTTACAAGTACATCATGATAGTGCCAAAAAGTTACAACAATGAGATGGTCGTTTTCTACCAGATCTCATGAACCCATCAAAATTGATGGTACCCAAATCAAATGAACGAGGCTCCCAGAAATGGCCCGCAAAGGTGCGTTGCTCAATAGCTTCCCTGCATAACAATGGCTTTTGGCTCAACAATCCAACAGCATAAACCTATTCTGAACCTCCTCCCATTGGCCTCAAGAAGGCCCAATTTATATAGATCTGGAGTTGGTAACCATCTCCCAACTTCCTCCCTAGATCTGGCCTAAAAAAGAGCTCAATATCCCCCAAAAAGGGCCAAAAATATCCAATAACAGCTAAAGAAATAATTTAAAATCACTAAATACAAGGTAACAACCCACTTTTTGCATAAATAAAGGGCTAAGCCCCTCTGGCCTAGTGCCCGCCTCTTAAACAGAGTCATATGAGGCCATATGGCCAAGTGACAACCCCCTAGGGGTTGCGCGCTGGCCCCTCCTCTGTAATACCAAGTCACATGGAGCAATATGGTGGAATCCTAAGATTGAGGGCTTGTCCCTAGTCCTCTGCACCATTTCATTAAAGCTCGGGTCATATGGCATGTTCCCACGCGACCGAGGCTAGATTCCATTCTTATCCGCGCCATTCCACTAACCGCAACCCTGGATCATATGGTAATTGTTGGAACCATGGCTTATCTGTATGGTGGAGCGTCGTGTATGCTGGGGTGAGGGGGCATGGTTACACATAGTCATGGGTTGGGGCCTAGCCCCAGCCCTTTTCGCCTCCATTCAAACCACATTCAAACTTAAATAAAGGTTCCATCCTTTGGTAAAACAACTAACAAACGTGGCGGGTTGGCTAGCCCAACCCTGCCAGAGCTTATCCCGGTGGGAGGTTTAGTGTTTGAAACTCACGGAGTCCAAATTTTTTTTTCCATCAACCAAAGTAGCCAATGCCTAGGTGCCACATGGAAGCCCATGTATGGGCCACGTGGCACCATCTGATTTGTCAACTTCGATGCCATGTGTCAAGCGTTGATTGGTCCATGTGCCTGCCATGTCATCCTGCCACTGTACCTTCCATTGGACCTGTGATTTCCAAGTGTCGTACGGATGTGCCACGTCACCCATACGGACGTGCCATGTGTCACCCTTGTAGTGGTGACACATGTCACCTCCCGGTTGGTCCACCTATACCTGCCATGTCATCATTCTGTATGCCCAGTCAACCTGCCCTGTCAGCTGTACGGACCCTGCCATGTTTGTGCCAACTATGTTGCCACAACAGTTGTATGACTTGTACATTCATCTGCCACATGGCACTATAAAGACTGTACAGTTATCATTTTTTTCCCTGTTTGGAAAAATGAACAGATCGCCATAGCTTGAGAATACGACGTTTGTTTGAGCCCGTTCAAGTTTCGTTGGATTTGTCTCAATGAGGCCTGCGCACACGTCTGTTTTTAAGCCTGTGAACTTTTATTTTTAGGCCTTTATGAGCCCCATCAAGCTCCTAGATCCGATTTTGGATCACACCTCCCCACTAGAGGACCTTTTGGTCCCCAAAAGGTTAAAAAAATGGACTTTGACTGATTACATACTCATAAAGAGAAAAACAAAACACTATGTTGTCCGAAATGATGTTATAATAGGTCATCATTTCAACATGTGTGATTACATTAATGGAAGAAAAATACAATGAAGTTGTGACATCCACTTCTGGAAAAACCAAGTGGTTGGTTTCTTTCCTTCACGGTGTTCCTCTTGCTTCACTGTTAATCCTCCTTCCTTCGTGAGTACATGCACAATCCTTTTGTCCTTCGTTGGACGAAGCTCTGGATTAAGCTTCCAACAAATAGTCTTTTGATGTCCACCCTTGTTGCAAAAAGTGCAACGAGTTTTTGGCATCCAGACCTGTTTACCCTTCTCTTTCTTCCATTGTGGAGTTGAGTCTTTATGTCGTGTTTCCTTCCTGGTCGACATAGGTTTCATGTACAAAGTTTGTCTCTTCCAACACTTGACAACACAATGCTTGGGTGAATGACAATAAGTACATGGATAAATATTCCACAAGTTTCGGATTACTTGATTATGCTTATTATAATCAAAAGGAGAATTGGTAAAAAAATGACCATTATACCTTCCATTATGATCTTCACTTTTCTTTGGAGATGACTTGCATTCACTACCACAATCAAGGAGTGATACACCATCACCTTTCATGAAGTGTTCCTGCAATGAATTAAACTGGTCATTTGAAGCCTTACTTGCTTCTGAAGTTTTGTAACCCATCTTGGAGGATGCTCCAAGATCCACTTTGCCATATCCCAATCATAAATATTCAGGCCTTTCCACAACCTCAATAGGATTAATGATACCTTGGCCCTCAATTCCAAGGCCCTTTCCTTCTTCATAACCCATCTTGGTTAGCAATTTCAAACCTACACCTCTTGTATGTTTCTCAAATGCACCAAAACCATCTTGGCAGGAATAGGGAGAATTTGATGAATGATATTCACTGCATACCTCAGAGTTATTTTCTAAAACAGATGTAGAAGGCACTTCTTTCAATCCGTCTTTTCCTTTGTTGTTATTTGAAGCCTTCACTTGAACCGTTCTCTTTCGTTCCAAGTAGTCTTCATACAACACTTTCACCATCTCGGACATGGAAAACAATGAATTTATGAATTCCTTCTCATCTTGAGAAAGTCCTCCTATAGATTCCATTTTTCCACTTGAGATGTGCTCTTCCCTGGTAAACATGCAAACTCAATTTCCAAACGTCAACTAGCTCTGTTACCACTTGATCTGAAAATATCTTTTACATGACTATGGTTGAGTTATTAATCATGTATTGATTAACCATTTAGAAAGCTTAAAGAATGAGGAAGGATTATAGAAGAATCATAACATCCATATACACATATGCAGATCTGAAATAAGCAACAAACAACAACAAACCATAACACCAATGTGATAATGGAGTTCGGCAATCTCGCCTACGTCTCTAGGCCTTGTCTTAGTGGGATTTTCTTATTTCTATTCAAATATTTACAAGTACATCATGATATGCCAAAAGGTTACAACAATGATTTGGTCGTGTTCTACCAGATCTCATGAACCCATCAAAACTGATGGCACCCAAATTGGATGAACGAGGCTCCTAGAAATGGCCCGCAAAGGTACGCTCCTCAATAACTTCCCTGCATAACAATGGATTTTGTCTCAACAATATGACAGCATAAACATGTTCTGAACCTCCTACCATTGGCCTCAAGAAGGCCTGGTTTATATAGATCTGGAGTTGGTAACCATCTCCCAACTTCCTCCCCAGATCTGGCCTCAAAAAGAGCCCAATATCCCCCAAAATTGCCAAAAATATCCAATAAGAGCTGAAGAAATAATTTAAAATCACTAAATACAAGGTTAAAACCTACTTTTTGCATAAATAAGGGGCTAAGCCCCTCTGGCCTGGCGTGCACCCCTTAAATAGTCATATGAGGCCATATGGCCAAGCGCCAGCCCCCTAGGGGCTGCGCATTGGCCCCTCCTCGGTAATACCAGGTCACATGGCGCAATATGGTGGAATATCGAGAGTGAGGGCTTATCCCTAGTCCTCCGTACCATTTCATTAAAGCCCGGGTCATATGGCATGTTCCCACACGACCGGGGCCAGATTCCATTCTTATCCGCGCCATTCCACTAACCGCAACCCCGGATCATATGGTAACTGTTGGAACCGTGGCTTATCCGTATGGTGGAGCACTATGTATGTTGGGGTGAGGGCGCATGGTTACACATAGTCGTGGGCTAGGGCCTAGACCCATCCCTTTCCTCCTCCATTCAAACCACATTCAAACTTAAACAAAGGTTCCAGCCTTTGGTAAAACAAGTAACATACGTGGCGGGTTGGATAGCCTAGCCCTGCCAGAGCTTAGCTTGGTGGGAGGTTCAATGTTTGAACCTCACGGAGTCCATACATAATTTTTCCATCAACCAAAGTAGCCAATGCCTAGGTGCTATGTGGAAGCCCACGTTTGGGCCATGTGGCACCACCCCATTTGTCAACTCCAATGCCACGTGTCAAGTGTTGATTGGTACACATGCCTACCACGTCATCCTGCCACCGTACTTGCCACTGGACTTGTGACTTCCACGTGTCGTATGGATGTGCCACATCACCCATACGGATGTGCCATGTGTCACCTCCCAGTTGGTCCACCTGTACCTTCCACGTCAGTAGTCCATACGCCTAGTCAGCCTGCCACGTCAGTTATATGGACCCTACCACGTCTACGCCAAATGTGTTTCCATGTCAGTTTTATGGTTGTACAACCTATAGTCAGCTACCATGTGGCATTGTACGAACTGTACAATCAACATTTTTTTTCCTGTTCAAGTTGCAAAAACTTTGAGCATTTTTTTTCCTGTTCATAACTTGAGCATATGACGTCTGTTTGAGCCCGTTCAAGTTGCGTTGGGTTCATCTCGACGAGGGATACACACAAGGCCATTTTGAAGCCATTCCGAGAACTTTGATTTGTAGGCCTTTCTAAGGCCCATCAAACTCCTGGATCCGATTCTGGATCATGGAACTAGTTGCTTGATTCATTGGATCTTGAAGAACATGGGAATAAAAACAAAAATGTTTCAGAGAAGAAATCTCCAGGTTCCAAAATAGAAAAGAAATATTCTAAAGGGTCTGCAAAATCAAGAGGAAATTCCCCTATAGCTACAAGAACCATATCTTAGAAAAGAAATCTCTAGATTCAACCAAAAATTGAGATCAAACCACAAAGTGAAACCCTTGCTCCAGGATATGAGTCCAAAGGTGTTAAAAGAGTATATACCAAAAGAGCCACAAAGAAAAAAACTAAATAGTCAACAGAGAGATATGATAAACATGTAACAGAGATTAAGGATAAAAAGTCAAGCATGAAAGGAACATGAAAGAAAATACTAGATTATAAAAGCAAACCTAAAACCAGAGAAACTAATAAACTGAGGCTCAATTCTAAAGCCTTATTCAATCCGTCTCTTAAGAAGAATAATTTGGTTATCATGGATGATGATATAGTGGAGGAGAGTAAAGAAGCAAAGGAACAGTCACCAATCATTGTTTCATAAGATTTTGAAGCTAAGGTAAAAGTGGAACCAGTCTATGAGATGTCAGATCCAAATACAACATCAACCTAGAGTTTAGATAAATTTGTGACTGAGGGGATGACTATGGATTCATCTTCAGATGTACAAATATATGAATTCAGAGCTATAAAGCCAAATATATCTATAGATCTAAATAAGCATGCACCCGAGGAAAATTCTGAGAAATGAAAAGAGCAAGTACACAATCAATCAAAGAAAAAAATCAAGAATTTGCAAGCAACTGCAAAGAAACCAGAGAAAGAGAAATAAGCACCGGAACATTGGAATGCTAAGCAGATTGAAAAGGTACAAAAACTAAAAGATAAGAATAAGATGAAAAGAGAACAATTCAGAAAATTGAGGAAATTGAATATCAAACTCTACTGGCATAATTTTGTTCTCAAGACCACGATAAAGAAGGAGAAGAATAGAGGTTCTTCTTCATCTTCAAAGTGAAGTTTCCTAGATCAAAGCAACATTCAATTTTGAATTTTGTCAACAGAAGAAGTGCTTACATCTAAACAAAGGAGAAACTTTGAAACTGATACACACATGCAGGGTATTTTTGTAGATTGAAAGTGAATACAATGATTCAACTTTTACAACTAATGAGAACCCTGCAACAGACTGTTGTAGTCTTATTTTCACTAGTCGCTGAAGTAATTTAAGTCAATCAAGGTTATGCCTATTACAACAATTGTGTTCACATTTATGCCATTTTTGAAGGACCAACTCAGCATCAGTTTCAACACCATATTTTGTGGGATCTGAATATCTTATAAAATCAAGACTAGTCTAATGCCAAGTTATATATCTAAATACTAGGTTGTGGAGATTCAAATGCATATATGTAAGAGGATATGTCTCCTAGGTTCTATCTAGGAAATGTGATCATATCGAAACTATATCTAGAAAGTAAGATCTTTTGAATCTAATTGTTGTGTATAAAAAAGACAAGGTTGGAGGTGGAGATATCAAAACTATGTTTCTATCTGTAAGAACTAGAATATGTTTCATTTTGCACTAATTGAAATGGCTATATGATGGTTAGATTTGTCTTCTGTCTTCTATTCTTGCTTTGTCTTACTTGAATGTATGTCTATTTTTGCAAAATGCAAATTGGTCTTTTTTGTTTATGATATAAGTCAGTGAAAAATTTGTTGATTACTTATTCATTCACTGTGTTATGTTCAAGTACATGTTTGTTATTCTTAAATGATATTTAGGAAATAATAATGTTCATATGTGAGTGGACAAATTGGAAACCCACATACCTCTGTTCTGCTTTTTGAAACCTCTTGTTTAACTCATCAGATTGGCAACCAGTTACTAAGCAAAGTGTGATAAGAACTTGTTCCTGTGATAAGAAACTAATATTACTTTTTACCACTACTTAACCTTCAAACCAATTACAAAAAACCAAACCATCTGTACTCATAAAAACCATTGCAATAACTTGATGATTCCCTAGCTTACACTTTAGCAGTCAATTGCAACTTTAGGGACTAACAATAGGTTTCACAGTTTTCTCACATTGCCCTCTTCTTGATTTGATAATAGGTGAAGATAAAATTCTTTCTCTGGGATATACTTGTCACATTTCTCGCTGTGACATTAAGACATTGTAAAAACAAGTGTTTAAGCACCAAAACTATACAAGGATGTGGGTGCAATAGAATATTATGTTATATCAAATTTGGAGAAGTATAGAAAATGCTTCAACTTTATTAAGAACCTCGACAGTAAGAAAATTAGCAACATGCCAATTACTATGGTGTATGATGAAGATCAAAATGATTCTATACTTGTGAAGGTATTCTCATGTTGAAATAATACAACGTGTCAATTCCATGTCTACAACAACCTTAGATACTCAATTTTTACAAGGAAGATAATTCCAAGGCCCACAAGATGAAGGAAAAAGGGAAGCTATTGTGAATGAAAGTGGTAGTACCGATAGAGTTGTATGGGGCCATTTTTGGGGATATGGATTGAGATTTAGACCTTTCATGTGACAACACAAAGTCCCTAAAAACTATCCCATGAAAAATCACACTTATTATATTGGTATGTACTCAATAGACCTAAAAATAAAATATGAGCATTAACTTGAGAATAACAAATAGATATACACAATAGACATAAAAGAATTAACACAAGCTTTGTAGAGGAAACTCTTGAGGGAGGGTAACACCATATATTATTCTTTAATGAAGGAAAACACTCCACAAGAAATGATGCTTTCCACAATTACAATATTATTCACAATAAATCATTTACATTACTCATACTTATTTATAGTACTATCTATCTCCTAGGAACATTCTGGTAGGTGGAACCTTCTAATAAGCCTTCTTTTTGTTTCTTTCACACTGTTGCATGAGCCTTATTTACTAGAAATGGCCTCAATACAGAACTATCTATCTATTTTTAATACCCTTAGGTAACTCCCTAGGTACCACATATTACCCCCTTAAGTACACTACATTCCATACCCCTTCACATGTTTCATCCTCAAAACATGGAAAGAAACCATACAATATGATTGGCTAAGCAATGCATCCCATTGGTACCAAGCATGAGCATCCATCCATCATAATGTAATGTGAACATGGGGTCCAACTACTTCCTTGCCACCTTGGTTTGTGCTACTATGATATCTCCATGCATTGTTGTTATCCCTCAACGTGTCTCTCAATTGGTTTACTTTTTGGTGCCATGTTGGTCCTTACTAAGTTTTTTTATGCTCACACCATTGCCTTGATGACTTTTGTTTTTCTAGGTGGTGTGGGTGGTGATATACATCAACCTTCTCTCTTGGTTGTTATGTCTTGGACTCGTCAACATGGTGTTCCTTTGAGTCATGTGGCTCCCTGAATTTTTCATACATGGGATTTTATTCATGTTCTTCTATAGCTTCTTCTTCATGAGGCCCCTTGGGCCCTTCTTGTTTACTAAGAGACATATCTTGTAATGTGATTTTAGTTTTCTTATACTAAAGATTTATAAACTTATTATGTACATTAATATTCATTGTACCACTTGATCCATCCAAGGATATCCAAGAATAATATCCACATTATTCATATATGTGGTAAGAAAATAAGAATGCAATATATATTTATCCATAATGATCTTCAAATCTTTAAAAATGTGTATAGTCTCACCCTTAACTTGTGTGCTTTGGATATGTTTTGCATGAATTTGCACTCTGCTAGCCAAATGAACATTGATGAAATTATCATGGTAACTAGAGTTAATAGAAAAAAAATGATCTTTTTCTTTATGAATATATCCATGAACTTGTAATATGGATTTTCCACATGAAAATAAACCCTTACAGAACACATTATACTTCTTTTTGGCATGAGACCATTTATCTAAGTATAGTGTTTCATATTCCTCATCTGAAAATGTTTATATATCTTCATAGTTAAGTCCATCCCACCATATGTGAGCATCACTTTTAACTTATTGTGTAAATCTATTCTCCAAAATAGTGGATGCTTAGACTTCATCCATTTTATGTATTCTTCAATACTAGGACCATCATATTTGACATAATCATTGACAAAGATTTTGAGAGAGAGATGGTAGCTATACAACACCACAATGGAGTGTGAAAATGTAGATACTACATTAAATAAATTTTGAGACCTAAAATGGGTCTCCTAAGAAAAAATAATAAAATAAGAGTTATGAATTTTCAAAGGTTAATCACATTTTTTACTTAGATCCTTATGGGTTTACGCATTTGTTGAATCCATAATTAAATTACACATTCAATATTAGAATAAAATATATGTGCTTGTTTTTCCATAGACAATATAAAAATATTGTCGCCCAACTATAGGCACACAGCCACCCCCGAGCACCTTTAACCTTGACAGACAGAATAATTCTGGAAGCAAACCCTAGAACCAATAGCCAACCAAAATAGTGTACTTCTCTCCAAAGCTAGTGTACCAAACAAAGAATCCAAAACATAACCAAGGCAGAAAGTCTAAACCATAACCAACCAAAAATCCCAGTTGCAGTAGCTGCAGCTACACTCCTTCTCCAAAATTTTGCACTGTTTCTGGTTTTTTGGGTGAGAGAGAGTGAAAAAATGAGCCAAGACATCCTTTATTTATAGTAATCTGTCCACTGACATTTATGGTTGGGCCGACCTGACTTTTTGGTAATTATGTTTTATGTTTTTCTTTTTCCTATGGAGCTGACTTGTCTTCCTGGGTATAATACCTTAATATTATATATTCTACTAAGTTGACATGTCTTCTAGGGTTCTCAAACATTTGTTTAGGGTTTCTCTTTCTTCTTGAAATATTCTAGTCTCAACAAAGGTTACAGGTAGAGGTTAATAACTCCCGCAGCTACCATAATATCAACACTCCCTCCTAGCTAGGAAGGTATTAAAAGGAATGGTCTTGAGCACAAACATACCATTCAACTGATATAATCATCATAGCCACACAAGCTATCTCATGATCATGTATATCAACTCATGAGAAACATCACCACTATCAGTTTCATCTGATAACATAACCTGCATCATCTCTCGAAGCCATACTCCATTTGATTAATCAGGCATGATGTTGAATAAGTCACTCACTCGACAGAGTGATACAAAGACCATTCTTCTAATTTGGACATACGTCTTGGAAGAATGATTGTCCCAACAGATGCTAAAATCTATGCCATGGGATACAAAGACCATTCCTACATGAATGCCAGTCTAGGAATATTTTCTATTCAGGTCAGATGTACCATAGAGATGCGTCTCTACCTATATTCCTTATAAAATATCAGTCTAGAACCATTTTCCTAATCGGGCCACAATCTATGCCTTATGGAAACACTAGTCCATGATATGTCAACAAACTTTCAACCTCGACCATTATCCACAGAGAGAGTGGATGTCCACCAAAAATCTGTTCTGTCTGGACCATTCTCTACCTGGATAATGTCTGTCCACTAGCACATTGACTATCCATCTAGTTGGAAATCAACTCCAACACTAGTGGTAGTATCCATGGCACTTATATAGTAGCATATTGATGCTATAATGCCATCCAATAGAGCACAATTGTGTCTATCAATAGTACTATACAACTACTATCCAGTGGTACACATCCACTCCTAGTAGCAAACCACTACTAACCAGTGACACATAGTCACTACTAGTGGATCACATCCCCCATAGTAGCATGGAACTATTTTCCAAAGACATACAATCTCCACAACAATCATATCATCTGATATCAACCTACATAAACAATATCATGATACAAACTGAGTCATTTGGGCCATTCTTCCACTCACATCTGTGATATTTGGAAGAGCATCTTCCCTCAGAAAGTAAAACATTATTCATGGGCTATCTGGACTATTCTTCCCAAGCATAGAAGAAAAATTGTCCCTAATTTATGAGCCTGGACCATTCACCTAACTGGGCCATTCCTCCGACACTAATCATAGTGCAACCTGGAGAGAATGAGTCTTCTCTAGGGTATGTATGACCCTGATTGTTGAACCTATACCATTCACCTAACTGGGACATTCCTCTGACACTAATCACAGTGCAACCCGGAGAGAGTGATTTTGCCCTAGAGAATGAATTTATGGACCATTTCCTATGGAAATGACTGCCCTGCACCAACCTACAAAATGGACCATTCTTCGAAACTAGTCACAAATGTGAACTTCAAAAGAATGATTTCCCAACGAGGCAGACCATTCTACTTGACCACTACTTAGAGTGACTGCCAAGAAGAATGACCATCCTAGACCATTCCCCCACACTGGCCACAAGGGGAATTGTTGTCTATGGTACATCAAAAATCTATCAGACCATTTTCATTATGAAAATGACTGTCCGATTTGGACCATTTTCCAAACTGGAAAATGACTGTCCATTAGAAATCTTGAACCAATTTCCGGACTGGAAAGAAACTACCCAACCTGGACCATTTTCTGAACTGAAAAATGATTGTCCATAAATCAATAACATATCAGTGCTCCCTCCCAACCTGGGAGTAATCACTTCCTTTTTCAATAAGTAAGTCGTCTCCACGAGCCCAACTTGTCCCTTAAGTACGCAAACTTTTCATCTTGGACAGAGGCTTTACCAAAATATTTGCTATCTTCTCATCTATGGAGATATACTGGAGAACCACTTCTCCCCTATGGAATTTATCACAAAGAATATAATGCTTGATCTTAATGTTCTTCGACATGTCATGGAACACCAGGTTCTCTGAAAGCTTCACATATCTCTGATCATCACAATTTTTCACGATCGAATTCAACACCTGATCAGATAGTCCATAAAAAAAATTACGAAGCCACACTGCTTTTGTACAAGCATCACAAGCTGCAATATACATTGCTTCTGTAGTGTTGAGTGAAATAGACTTATGTTTCGTACTAGTGCATGATATCATGGAAAAACTCAAACTGAAACATATCCAAGTATCACTTCTTCTATCATCTGCACTCCCTGCCAAATCCATGCAGTTGTATATCATAACTCAAACGTCCCACAAGGAAAATATCCGGTTGAGTATTCTCCAAATATATTAACGAGCCAATCAATTGTCTATACAAAGATGGGTCTACTGGATCAACGTCTCTCAACTTCTTCAGATCTTTCATCATGGGAGTTTTCCATGGATTTTCAATCCATCATCTCAAAATTCTGAAGAACCATTTCAATATACTTCCTCTATCATAGGAATTTTTCTCCACGATTCTACTATACATGAGAGGCTCTGCACCAAGTTTGCTTGAATCCATACAAGGTTTTCTTCCATCTTCATACAAGGGTCTCTTTCTGGTATACCTCAAAACCTTGAGGTTTCTCTACATATGCTTCTTCTTCAATTACTCTGTTGAGAAGAAAAATCTTTACATTCATATGATGTAAAATCCAACCCATGGATACTGGAGGAGATATAATGGCTTAGGTAGAGGTATGTCTGGTTACTGGAACAAGCTATCATTATATTCTTCTCCCTCCTTCTGGGAGAACCTTCTAGCCCTGAGTCTTGCCTTGTATCTATCAATTTCCAAGTATTTTTCACAATTTCTCACATACATTGTTCTTCTTCACATCTTCCTTCCATTCCTTTTGTTTGATTTCTTCTAGTGGATTAAAATTGGTTCAATTGGTTGTTCTGGATTTTTCTTTCTTTCTAGGAATCTTCATGTTCTTCCTCATGTTTTTCTTCAATGTTGGATTC
This sequence comes from Picea glauca, assembly GCA_000966675.3. Classification (NCBI taxonomy): domain Eukaryota; kingdom Viridiplantae; phylum Streptophyta; class Pinopsida; order Pinales; family Pinaceae; genus Picea; species Picea glauca. Next base: position 388,437 of record JZKD02S1793841.1, on the reverse strand, counting down.
CATGGAATCTTCTATAGATTACATGCCCTTATTTCCTGAAGGCTCCAACCTTTCATCATAGGAACATAAATGTATATGGACAACAAAGGATATTAAAGTCTTCTTTTTGAAGAAGATATCTTCTAGAGTCAAGTTGAACACGTGATGCTTATCATGGTTTCTACTTCCAATGAAGAACATGGAAAGATACTTCATGGTATTCACAGATTCTTCAATGGATCATATCATTGGGGATTAGTCCCTCATAATGCCAGCTTCATGCCTGGATGAGAAATATGCATGCTCTTCTTTTCTAATTCTATGATCATCTCCCTCCATCTGAGAGATTCCATGCTTTCATCTGTTGCATCTCTCTTTGCTTTCTGCAAAGTGTCACAAGCTTTTTTTTGTTTACTTTTGATTATTTACTTCCTTCGAGTCTGACTCCTTTGAGTCTCTTTAAGTTTTTTTTCTGTCTGTTCTTATTGTTTCCCATCTAGAAGTTGTTTCATTCTTATAAACTTCTTCTATGACAACTTTCGCAAGGATTGTTCAGCAAACATATTTCACATGGGTACCTTCCCGGAACAAGAATAACAAGAGAAAACAAGAAATATCTATCTAGAGGAGATGTTAGTTCAACTTGCAAACAAGTACAATAAGCATCTATGTCAATAGTATTCATATGAAGTCGAGTATTCTTTGCACCTAGCAATAATATAATCCTTCAAATATTGTAGCAACTGTCACCCTTGACATACACAAATTTGAAGCTTAAAAATTTAATCAAACCTGGAACCTGAAGCCTCAACTGCTATGGAGGGTGAGGTTGTTCCTTTGAATGCACTAAATCCAAGATTACAACTTGGACAAGGTCTCTAATAATTTTCCTGCAAACACGCTCATGTTTTTCTATATGATATAACTTAGATAGCATATACAAGTGCATACCTTTGAAACCTTGTAGCGTCGCTGAGCTTGTCTTCCAATCTGAAACTAGATACCATCTTGACAAGAAGAGATTAGAAACTAAACTAGAAGATTCAATGATTAGAACAAGCTAGAAACTCTAAAATTTCAAATTTGACCACAAAATCAATTTGACCAAAATTCAACCTTTGACTTTGACTTTGACTAGTCAACCTTTGACTTTAACATTGACCAAAAATTCAAACCTAACATTTTTGCTAGCTAAGAGTACCAAGAGGTGCACTAGGATAGGGTGAACTAGGATGTTAAGGAATTAGGTCAAACGTTTCATCATAAGTGCCCGAACACAAGGGTTAGGGTTTGTTGCAGCTGCATAATCAGAAAACCCAGTTGCAACTATAACTGGTGCCACAACGAGCTTAAGAAATAACTTCCCAATCTATCTTCCAGTGGTTAGACTATCTAAAGATAGTGGGGGCCCATAGCCTGTTAGAATAAAAGAGATTTTCTCATTTTTCCATAGACAATATAACAATATTGTCGCCCAACTATAGGCACGCAACCACCCCCAGACACCTTTAACCTTGACAAACAAAATAATTCCAGAAGCAAACCCTAGAACCAATATCCAACCAAAGTAGTGTACTTCTCTCCAAAGCTAGTGTACCAAACAAAGAATCCAAACCATAACCAAGGCAGAAATTCTAAACCATAACCAAAGACCAAAAATACCAGTTGCAGTAGTTGCATCAACACTCCTTCTCCAAACTTGCACAACGTTTCTGGTTTTCTGGGTGAGAGAGAGTGAACAAATGAGCCAAGACATCCTTTATTTATATTAATCCGTCCAGTGACTTTTTTGGCTAGGTCGACTTGACTTTCTGGTAATTATATTTTGTGTTTATGTTTTTCCTGTGGAGCCGACTTGTCTTCCTGAAGTATAATACGTTAATATTATATATTCTACTAAGTCGACATGTCTTCTAGGGTTCTCACAAATCTGCTTAGGGTTTCTCTCGCTTCCCTAAATATTCTAGTCTCGTCAAAGGTTACACGTAGAGGTTAATACCTCCCACAACTACCATAATATCAACATTCAATGAGTACCCACTTTGCATATTTTTGATAGACCGATAGTGAAATAAACTAGAAAAACATGAAAACAAACATGTTTCTTTTGAGAGCTAGATAAATTGGTAATACATGGGAAAAAAATGTGTTTGTTTTCAAGAAAAAACATTTTTTCCCCGTATATTTCCAACTTTTCTCACTCCGAGTTTATCAAAAATATATGGGTATTTATTGAATGTATAATTTAATTATAAATATAATAAAAATATCACTTAAAGTTGAGTAAACCCATAAAAAGTTAAATAAAAAATATGATTAAAAAATATATTTCTTTCCCTATAAAACTATTTACATTTTGGTTAATATCATAATTAGATAGAGTTTTTCAATTGTGATAAGCTACCTTTGATTCTCATAAATATTTGTGTTTAAGAAGTTTATTTGAACCATGTAATACAATTGAACATGAATAAATATTGAAAGTTGTAAATA